>OZ038388.1:1486602-1561618 GCA_964036045.1 Eutreptiella sp. 'Long Island Sound 2002'
ATGTGTTTTCACCTTATTCGGGGATTGGGTTTGGGGGGGGGGGGGGGAGAATGTCACACGGGGCGGGGGGGGTCACCCAATGGAGTGGTACACAACCTGCTTATGCAGCTTTTCGCCCTGGGCAGCTCAAAAATGCAAGTTTCCGAAATCACCTCGCAGAGGTTGTTAGATCAAAGCCAGGCAAGCGCATATAGGGGAAAACGCCACATACCCCCCCATTTTGGGTCTTTTTGGGCCTATTCGCGTACCCTACCCCAAGGGGTTGAATTGTTAGTTTAACCCCTTGTAAAATCATTATTTTGTCCAATAAATGCATCCCCCAATGAGTTTTTGGTCCGGACCCCCCCCCCCCCAAGACCCCCCCACTTGAAACCCACTTTTTTGAGGTTTTGGGGGAGGTGGGGGGGGTCAAAAAGTGCCCCCCCCTTTTTGGGGTCGAAAATCAGGAATCTTTTGGTTTTTTTTTTATTTTGAGCCGAAAAAGTGTTTCCGGGTCCCGACTCCATGGGGTTTGTATGAGGCGGAGTGGGACGAGCGCTTATGCAGTTTATGCACTTTCAAGCCATTTTTGGTATGTTGGTGGTTTTGGCGATCTTGGTGACCCCGTGGTACCCACTCCAAGGGGCGTGAGTGGGGATGTTATGACAGTATATGCCTACTAGGATACGGAAGGACATTTTTTGCAGTCTCTAGCCTTGCTGAGAGCCGGTCACAACCCGTGCCAAAGACGTGAAATGGCTGTTTCCACCGATAACGGCCTTGTGAATGGGGCGGTACACAACCTACTTATGCAATTTTTCACCCTAGACAGCTCAAAAATCGAAGTTTTCGGAACCTATTTTTTTGATATTGTGATCACCTAAAATGATCATCCAAGGTATGTAAAGCATGTTTTAGGCTGTATTTACGTGTTTTTCACCCTATTTGGGAATCGGGTCCGGGGGGGGGGGGGGGGCTCCCAAGGGATTGGTACACAACCTGCTGATGCAGTTTTTCACCCTGGGCAGCTCAAAGTTGCAGTTTCCGAAACTTATTTGTTTGATATTGTGATCACCTAAAATGATCATCCAAGGTATGTAAAGGATGTTTTAGGCCATATTTTCCTGTTTTTCACCCTATTTGGGAATCGGGTCCGGGGGGGTGGGGGGTCTCCCAAGGGATGGGTACACAACCTGCTCATGCAGTTTTTACCCTGGGCAGCTCAAAAATCGAAGTTTTCAAAACTAATTTTTTTGATATTGTGATCACTTAAAATGATCATCCAAGGTATGTAAAGCATGTTTTAGGCCGTATTTATGTAGTTTCCACCCTATTTTGGGTGTGTGTTGCTCGGCGTAGATTCTCTGCGAGGTGGACTTGCTGAAGGCAATAGAATTTCTTTTTTTGACAACCCGGCCACTCACAATGACCAACCCAGCTATGTAAAGCATGTTTTAGGCCGTATTTGAGTGTTTTTCACCCTATTTCGGGATTGGGTTGGGTTGGGGGGGGTCACCCAATGGAGTGGTACACAACCTGCTTATGCAGTTTTTCGCCCTGTACAGCCCAAAAATCGAAGTTTCCGAAATTTATTTTTTGACATCCTGGCCACTCACAATGACCAACCAAGCTATGTAAAGCATGTTTTAGGCCGTGATTTTACTTAGTTTTTACCCTATTTTGCGCGTGTGTTAGATTCTCTGCGAGGTGGACTTGCCGAAGGCAATAGAATTTCTTTAGGAATGTGTTTTGGCATCGTGTGCACTCCCCCCCCCCCCCCCCCTGCGCTGGTTGCCCAAGGTCCGGCTTGTCCAAGACACAGGAAGTGTATGGACTGTATTGGTTCCATGTTAGCAATACCCTCGTAGATGATGATGGGGGTGTGGCATGTTTTGTTTCTGTAGTCGTGGTTGGTGGTCTTGGTTGTGGTCACTGTTTTTGGTGCGGGTGCGGTTCGTGGTTGTTGGTTGTATGATCGTTGTGGTTGCGGTTGTTGACTGAGTCCAATGGGGTGCTCAATGCAGTGACCCCCCTTGAGATAGCCACAGCCCCCAACTTCACATAGCACCCTCAGCATATTTTTGCGCCACCGTCTGCATTGTCGCTTTCACACAGTACGGCCACACGACAGAGTGCTGCTGCACCGCCTGCCGTTGCCCCAGCACCAGTCAAGCAGCCCTCCCGGCGAGGCCCCCGGGAGCCAGGAATGCGCACCACAGGGCGCGGACTTGAAATGGATTCACCCATGGGATCCCCTGCCCCATCGCCAGCGTTGCCCAACCACCAGACTGCACCCTATCCAGCCATGCAGGCTTCTCCCGGCAACCGGTATGTCTGCCTGTCCCTCCATCACACTGGCACGTGCATGGAGTGCAGTGTTGAGGGTGGAGAACATCAAGGCATCACAGCTTTCTCCACAGGCGAGTTCAGTCCCTTTGGAGTACCAGCCGCCCCATACGACGCCGATCGTTGCATTATATGGCAGGACATTGCGTGGACATACCCCTAAGAAGACCAGATCTGAGTGGGATCTTTGCAAAGGCAGGAAAGGACCTCACCCAGTTGCAGAGGACACCCCCTGCCAGCCAACGAATACCCTCCCCTCCCCTCAGCAACAGTCAAGTCAATTGGGCAAAAAGTGCGAGACCAACCTAATAATATATATATATCACCGACCAGGGTGGCTGGCAGAGCACCAAAGGGCTGTTGGTGTTGGGGAAGCTGCAGGTTGCATTGCAAGCGTTGCCAAGATCAGGGAGCACAGAGAGACGGCGTGCTGCCAGACCATTTAGCCATGTTCTCGTTCAGTGGTGGCGGGGCTCTGTTGGACAACAGGGCCCGTCTATTTGGATTCGGCATTTTCAGGATGGAGTTCCCCCAGTTTTTAGGCGAGAATTCATGGCCGCCAACACAGAGTGTTTTTTTTTTAGGATCGGTGCTTTGTTTTTGCCTTGGACTCGCTGGGTGCATTGTTGCTTTGTTTTTGCCCACAGAGTGTCCTTGAAGGGGGGTATGTGGGGTGTATTCGGAAAGTCCTTGAAAAAGGCGATTTGCAGCATGGTAGCGCAGGCATGGGAAGGATGCCAAGGGGCAGTAGCAGCATGTGTTAGCAGAGTGACAACTGTCCTCTAACAACTCTCACCCATTGAAAATCCTTTTCCCCCAGTGGTTTGTGACAAGCAATTAAAATTCTTCGTTTGTAAAAGCACAAACCAGTGCGTACACCCGGAAGTACTAACTAGCATATTTGGCTTTTATTGTGAACCCCCCATGGTGCCCCCCCCCCCCCCCCCAAGGCGTTGCTTTGATTTTCCATTCGGCAGGAGGGGACCCCTCCCCTGCTGCTGATCATACTTACTCCATCGCACCAATGCAGCTGTGACAGTTCATAGACTTTGGCTGTGTCCTGTGTGAGGTCAGCAGGGTTCTAACATGTCTTTTAGCCTGTGCTCAAATGGTTGGGGTCCGAGGAGGGGGAAGATAGTGAGTGGCCGACGGACGCATGGGTCTGGTCGAGAAAGCAATCACCAAGCCAGCGACAGCACTCAGGAAGAGGTTTGGGCCTCGCTGCACTTTGCTCATACAGGCACGGGCACCACCATACCATGCCATACCATACCCTCCCCCCTGGAGCCCCTCTCTCCCTCCCTTTGGACCCCTCTCTCCCTCCCCCTGGCTCTAAATCACGTAAGAATCAGGGTTTTGGGAACCTTTTTCGTTTGGCCCAATTTTTTCTCCTGCGCCTTTGGCACACCTATAGTAGGGTTCTTTCATCATTCCACTCGTATCACTTCTTCCCTGTGTTGTGTTGCAGATATCATGTCGCAGCGTCCCATGAGTATGCTCTTTAGCACCCTGATCCAACCGTGCCCCCATGTAAAGCATGACGACAGTATAACCCCGATCCTCTATTTCCACTTTCAGGAGAGATGGAGTAGGAAGAAAAAGCAAGAGGCATACAATGTGACACAGAAAGCATGTTCCACACTTTTTCTGAATACTCCAATGGCAACTCCGTTCGAGATTGTGAGACAGGTGAATCATCCAGCTCAGATTCTTCTAGTTCCTCTTCCAGTTCGGAAGAGGAAGCCAAAGGTGAGTCCACCTCAGGTGAGTCCATTTATCTTTGACAAAGAATTCGATGACAATGAGCATTTCTTTGCGTTTCTTGTTTGTGTTGCCTTGTGGTGTTCACGTAGGGCACAACATATGGACCCAAAAAGATGAGTTACATTGCGTGTCTTCAGACATTATGACAAGTGTTTCTGCTCAATGTGCCAGTGTGGTGCATTTTTGCAGTTCCTTGCGGATATGCTGCATTTCGGCACGGGGGGGGGGGGGTGCCCTCCCCTCCCCTAGACCCGGCCCCCACCCCCAAGCAACGCCCCCCCCCCCCAGGTGCCAGCCCCCCAAAATCATGAAGCCAATGGTGGGGCAGTTCTAAAATGGGGGCCATCGTCACGCTGGCATCATGAGCGGGCTCCCCCATTGGTGGACAGCTAACCAACCCATCCATGCATGGAGGATTCCCTCTCCAAAAGGTGAACAGATCCACACACTTGGAAGTATCAACCGGCATACCTTTGTGGCAATCCGCTTCCCCCCCCCCCCACAACAACAATATAGGGCAGCCCAGCACAGCACAGGACAGCCCAGATAAGACGCCCAGGGCACCGCGGGCCCTGGGTGATGTGCCAACAGAAACTTTACAGGGGTGGGGGGGAGGCCGCGGACTCCTCCCTCGCCCCAATTGCGGGGACGCGTAAAAAGGGGAACTAACCCCGGTCCCGAACCCTTAGACTGACGGTGGGCGCTACGTGCATGGTCTACCAACGCTGCGCCAGCTATGGCCAACATGCCATCAAACAGCATGCAACTACGCACAGGACAGACTGGGATATGTGGGCCAGCAGAAGCAAGTGGCCAAAACCACCCACACCAACAAGGAACCCCCTGGAGCCAAGATCTTCCCCCTCAAGGGGAAGGAGGGGACAGACTGCGACGAACCCACTCCCGCTCCCCCTACCCCGCCCCCTTTGCTACCCCCTCCCCACAGCAACACGCTCCCCCGCCACCCAATGCCCCCCAGGACAGAAAGAATAGGGAGGGCCCAGAGGAAACTGGGCATGGGGAAAGGGCTGAGCAAGGGGAGATAACAGGACCAGGCAGACCGCACTCGCCGAAAACGGTGCAGAGCACAGAAGGAGGAAAAGGAAAGGACAAGAGGGAAATAATCATTGTGGCCGTTAAAAGCCCCTGTCAGGAAAACTATCCTGCAAATGCACACCCCAGCACTCACAAGTCAGTGCTGGAGTCGGCAAACCCAGCATGGATTCGGAGTGTGCATCTGGATGCACCTGGTCAACCGCACGGGCAACAGCCCGTCTCCGGGACAGCCAGTACTCAAACAGGACAAGTCATCCAGGGGCTCCATTGACACAACCAAAACACGTTCTGACCCACAGAGGGTCAGAATGAGCAGTGGCGAGAGTCCAATAGGCACCGCCAAAGGCAAACAACCTAATACCGAGGCTCCCCCCCCCCCCCCCGCGCAACATTCCTCCCCAGCCCCTCACACACACCCAAGCAAACTCCCTGCAGTTCTCATTGGGCCAATGCACGGAAGTAGCACACACACACACACCCTGCACCTTTCTCAGGCTGACGGTGAGGTGTGGTGTGATGTGATCAGAACAATGGCATTGCGGCGTGTGCCTGCCTGCCTGTCCCGTTCCTGCCCCTTTCCGTCAGCCGTCACCCCACTCTATTCACAGTTCTCTCTACATCTCTCGCAGGTGTGTCAGTTGGAATCCCCCTTTGGATGAGGAAGATGGCAGCACAGAAGGCAGCAACTCTTTGTACATGGTCCGTCCCAAACTTGGCGATGTAGATTTTGATGAATATTACAGGTGTTGATGTTGCAGCAGCGCCAGCACGGCACCGCACTGTAGCATTCGCACTCGGGCTCCAGGGTCCACAGACCCTCAGCCTGAGCACAGAATTAGCGGGAACCACCGGGCCAATGGCACACAGGGTATACTCCAATGGCAACACCCCGCACAAAAATGCCTGGAACTGCAGCGCACCTTTGGTGTGGAACACCTGGTGGTCCGGACCCCCCTCACAGTGGTGGTGCTGAGCACCCTTTCAAACTTCATGGTCAGGGAATGACTGAAAAACACACGAACCAGCGTTGGCAGGGGAGTAGACAGCATGGGGGCAGAGCCCTGCGATTGTGAGCAGGGGAAGAGGCATTCCACTCCCACCCCCTAACCTGCACCCCCTACCCACCTCCCATGCACACACTGCCCCTCAGGACTGGTCCCAAGGAGCAAGCAGGTCATACATACAAAAGATATGGCGCTGGATGTCAGTTGTATTGTGCGGTAGCCCACCAGCCTTCTGGACCGCCTGCACAGAACGTACAGGAATGCATGCATTGGGCACAGCCGACATCTATCGTTTTGTCTGCCCCCCCCACCCCCTCCTCATTCCCGTTCTAATATCAAAGACATGAAAGACATCGAAGATATCAGCGGACAAGTTCTTTATGCGGTGGAAGTCGTTGTATCCCAAAAGGCTACCCTGCTTTGTAGGCGTGTGGTGTGGCGGATGCTGTCTTTGTGGGTGAGGGTGGTACGGCGCTCCCCCTGGCTCATATTTGCTGCATACTGCTCCCGTAACGCAGCCGGGTGGGTGGCTTGGCAGGCAGGTTTACACACGTTGCCACTTCTGCCCGCCCCAAATGTCTCTGCAGCTCTGGCTCTGAGGCTGGCAAATCGGAAGGCAACGCTGACAACGACGATGCAGATTCCCTGAGCCGCGGTCAGGGCTCCACCATCTCAACGCCATCGGTGAGCTCCCGCTGCACGTCGGCTTCCCGAGCCTCGTCCATCCAGCGCACGCGTGTTGTGGAGTCCCTGCGTTCATTGGCCATCAATTCCACCTCCTCTTCAGTGTCGCCCCATGTCTCCTCGCCAGTTGATTTCCCAGCTTCAAGGTGCATGGCCATCTGCCACGGCGATGCTTTAGGCTGGAGCAGACCGCTCAAGGGAGGCAATGCTGTTGATTGCCGGTGCAAAAGCTTTGCTGGACCACTGTGTGTGGAGCATCAAATTTACAAGTGGATACAAGTTTGTACACCCGGAGTACAAACCGGCATACTCACTCAGCTTTTATGCCCCCCCCCCCCCCCCCCACCACGCACCCCCCACATACATGTGCGCATGCGTGCACTCAAGCTGAGATGGGGCATACCCGCATCGGCACATCACAGGTGAGCAGGGGCAGAGGTCACATAGCCCTCCACCATGCGAGGTTCTCGCCAAGGGGACAAGGGGAGAGGAGCTGGGCTCCAAGTAACCTTCAACCAATTACTTCATCCGACAATCTGGGGGTCTGGGCACCTTTCAGGCTCACGCTGCATCGTGACTGCAGATGTAAGATTTCCCTCTTCATTTCAGACCTACAGCTCTGCCTCCACAAGTCCAGGCACCTGTGGTCACGTACAGTGCACCATTGCCTGCGGCTGGGGCTCCCGAGGACTCCCGAATCCCGTTGACGAGGAATGTGTTGGAGTGGCATAACGAAGAAACAGGTCTCGGAGCTGGTAAGGGCTGAAGGGGGTGTAGACTCAGTTGCAATTGGAGGTGCGAGATCAAGATTGGGGGCGCAGCAGCTGGGGGTTAGAGGGTGGCGATGGGTTGTGGATGGCCGGTAACACCAAGATTTGTTTTGTCTTCACTGAAGACAGCCCTGGCATTTCATGGCCGGTTTTTGTTCCTCAAGCAAGGACTGCAGGTGCAGGTGCTCTTTACCAGTGACAAATTTCAGATGGATGATTTGAAACTTCGCTGTGTGTAGTTGTGCGTGAACAAAGGACCAATCCGATTGAGTGTGGTGGGGCCATCTGTGAAAGGAAAATGAGAAATTTGCAACGCCACAGCCAACAGATTATCATAGGCACATCATGCGCCTCATCATCACCCGCAGCGTCTTTCTTGTCCTACTTCTACAAGCCATTCAATTTGTGATGTGGTGGCACTG
This sequence comes from Eutreptiella sp. 'Long Island Sound 2002', assembly GCA_964036045.1. NCBI lineage: Eukaryota > Euglenozoa > Euglenophyceae > Eutreptiales > Eutreptiaceae > Eutreptiella > Eutreptiella sp. 'Long Island Sound 2002'. The sequence goes on from OZ038388.1 coordinate 1,494,628, forward strand.
CATTTGTTGGTTCAAACGTGGAATGGGCAAGGCCTTTTTGCGGTACAGACAGCCCCGGTGTGTGGGGCTGTCTGTCGAGTGCTTACGGGTTTTGCAGCAGGTTGTAGCGGTCTGTGAAGCAGAGTGTTTGTGCACAGTCTCCACTCCCTTTTTGTTCTGTTCAGGGGGACTACCGCAGCCCACACCCCATCAATGGCATCACCCTGATTCCCCACCTTCAGGTGTTCTGTTGTGCATTTGCCCTAGCGCTGACCTGGTGACCCTGCATGGAGCTTGGTCTTCGGGTGTGTCTGAGGTTAGGGTTAGGGTCACCGAGCTGGTGCAGGCAGTCTTGGTTTTATAACCTTTTAGTGTCTAGGGTGTACCAACCAGGTTTGGCAAGCAGCAGCAAGCAACAGGAAGCAGCAGCAAGCAAGCACACACGAAATGGGCAAAACTCACAACTCTGTCGTGGTGCTTTAGATTTCACTGAAAATTTGGTGGATGATACCTATGGGTGTGAGGGACAATCACACAAATTTATAGCAAGAAACTCAACGGTGGTGACGGACCCTGTTTTCAAAAACTGTCAAAATCAAGCAAAAACTGTCTTTTTTTATATACTTCCCACTGGCAATCCCACTGGTTTTCATAAAAAAAACCCATAATCCCACCAACTATGTTGTCCCCCACACGTGTCTGTAGTGATGACGTTCGATTTCACAAAAAGGGGTATGCCGGTCGGACCTAAAGAGTTCTCTTTCCTCACTTTGGAAAAATGTAATTGAAAGGGAGGGGGTGGAAAGGTTGGGGCACAATGGCACAGCGGGTGGTTACGTTTCTGGGGCGGTAGTCACGTTTTTGGGTTCTTCCGGGCCGGTGGTTAAGTTTCTGGGCCGGTGGTTACGTTCCTCGGCCGGTGGTTACGGTTTTGGGAAACAGTACAACACACGATTTTTGCATACGACGAGCACTCGCGCAGGATCTTTTCATTGTTCTGCTTGACTAATTTTTGACATACACAGCATGATGACCCCTGCCCCCCCCAACTCTTTAATGGAGATGACAAAATGTTTGGTCCTTTTTTGAGGTTCCTTTTTTTTGGCTGACCACCCCTCCTTCACAAAAGCAGTCCGCCGAGCCCCGGCGGCGCGGCTAACCTCCTAGCATACAAGGAGGGAAGGGTGTCACCACACCATGCCTTACACGGGGCGTGATGGTTGTACAACGAGCACCGCAACAGCGCGAAACATAACAAAGCATTGCAAATCACCATGAATAGAATGAAACCACCTCGAAGAGAGGTTGTTAGAAGCGCAGACACGGGCGTCGTATACCCCCCTTTGGGGTCATTTGCGTAGCATACCCCAAGGCATGATATTGGATGTCCAACCCCTTGTAAAATCATTATTCTGCCCAAAAAGACAATCCCCCAATGGATTTTTTTTTTATTTCTGGGGCCTCTATCCCCTGAAACTGGATATCATTTTTTTGAGGGGGGGGGGTCAACAGTTTTTGATCAGGGGGCTCCAAGCAGTGCGGAGGCACATTGTTGTCACAACCAACCCTGGTCGAATGGTAACGCAGCCCAGTGTGGAATCACCTCGCAGAGGTTGTTAGATCAAAGCCAGGCAAGCGCATATAGGGGAAAACGCCACATACCCCCCCCCCCCATTTTGGGCCTTTTTGGGCCTATTCGCGTACCCTACCCCAAGGGGTTGAATTGTTAGTTTAACCCCTTGTAAAATCATTATTTTGTCCAATAAATGCATCCCCAGTGAGTTTTTGGAGTCCCCCCACTTGAAACCCACTTTTTTGAGGTTTTGAGGGAGGTGGGGGGAGATGGGGGGGGGGTCAAAAAAATGACCCCCCCTTTTTTTGGGTCGAAAATCATGAATCTTTTGGTTTTTTTCGATTTTGAGCCGAAAAAGTGTTTCCGGGTCCCGACTCCATGGGGTTTGTATGGGGTGGAGTGGGACGAGCGCTATCGCAGTTTATGCATTTTTCAGCCATTTTTGCTATGTTGGCGGTATTGGCGACGTTGCTCACCCCGTGGTACCCACTTTGAAGGGTGTGAGTGGGGATGTTGTGACAGTATGTGCCTACTAGGATACGAATGAACGTTTTTTGCAGTCTGTAGCCTTGCCGAGGGCCGGTCAAAACCCGTGCCAAAGACGCGAAATGCCTGTTTTCCACCAATAACGGCTTACATGAGTGAACGGGACGGTGCACAACCTGCTTATGCAGTTTCTCACCTTGGACAGCTCAAAAATTGAAGTTTTCCAACCTTATTTTTTTTATATTGTGATCGCCTAAGATGACCATCCGGCATATGCGGGGCGTGTTTTAGGCCGTATTTATGTGTTTTTCACCCTATTTGGCGATTGGTTGTGCGGGGGGGGGGGGGGGGGGCTCCTAGGGAATTGGTGCACAACCTGCTATGTGCAGTTTTTCACCCCGGGCAGCTCAAACCTCCAAGTTTCCGAAACTTATTTTTTTGATATTGTGATCACCTAAAATGACCATCCAAGGTATGCAAAGAATATTTTAGGCCGTATTTATGTGTTTTTCACCCTATCTTGGGTGTGTTTTGCTTGGGGTAGATTCTCCGTGAGGTGGACTTGCCAAAGGCAATAGAATCACCAAGCAGAGGTTGTTAGATCAAAGCCACGTAGGCCCGTATAAAGGGGAAAACGCCACATACCCCCCCCCCCTTTTGGGTTTTTTGGGGGCTATTCGCGTACCCTACCTCAAGGGGTTGAATTGTTAGTTTAACCCCTTGTAAAATCATTATTTTGTCCAATAAATGCATCCCCAAATGAGTTTTTGGTCCGGACCCCTCAGACCCCCCCCCCCCCCCCGGGAAGCCCATTTTTTTGAGGTTTTGAGGGAGGTGGGGGGGGTGGGGGGGGTCAAAAACTGACCCCCCCTTTTTTTTGTGGTCGAAAATCATGAATCTTTTGGTTTTTTTCGATTTTGAGCCGAAAAAGTGTTTCCGGGTCCCGACTCCATGGGGTTTGTATGGGGCGGAGTGTGACGAGCGCTGTCGCGGTTTGTGCATTTTTCAGCCATTTTTTGCTGTGTTGGCGGTTTTGGCGACGTTGCTCACCCCGTGGTACCCACTCTGAGGGGTGTGACTGGGGATGTTGTGATACTATATGCCTGCTAGGATACGAATGGACGTTTTTTGCAGTCTGTAGTCTTGCCGAGGGCCGGTCAAAACCCGTGCCAAAGACGTGAAATGCCTGTTTTCCACCAACAATGGCTCACATGAGTGAACGGGACGGTGCACAACCTGCTCATGCGGGTTTTCACCTTGGACGGCTCCGAAATCGAAGTTTTCCAAACTTATTGTTTTGATATTGTGACCGCTTAAGATGACCATCCAACATATGCAAAGCATGTTTTAGGCCGTATTTATGTGTTTTTCACCCTATTTGGCGATTGGTTGTGCAGGGGGGGGGGGGGGGCTCCGGGGGATTAGTACACAACCTGCTTAATGCAGTTTTTCGCCCTGTACAGCCCAAAAATTGAAGTTTCCGAAACTTATTTTTTGACATCCTGGCCACTCACAATGACCTGCCAAGCTATGTAAAGCATGTTTTAGGCCGTATTTATGTGTTTTTCACCCTATTTAGGGATTGGTTGTGAGTGGGGGAGGGGGGTTACCCAATGGAGTGATACACAACCTGCTCATGCAGCTCTTCACCCTAGAAAGGTCCAAAATCGGAGTTTCCCCAACTTATTTTTTTGATACCGTGGTCACATAAAATGACCATCCAAGATACGTAAAGCATGTTTTAGCCCGTATATATGTAGTCTTTAGCCTATTTTGGGTGTTTGTTGCTTGCGGTATATTCTTTGCGAGGTGGATTTGCCGAAGGCAATAGAATTTTAGGTCGGCGATTCAAAACCTGGACGGTCGACTGTTGTCGGCGGCACTGCCGCCATGTTCGCCCGACCTGGGTTCGAAGCACCGACCAAGAAGTCTGCGGTCGGCTGCATGACCACTGCTTGCCTTGAAGCTGGATCTTCTCCCCACTGCTTGCCGCCGAGTCTGCCACTGACAAAAAACCCAACCTTTGTGTTTCTTTTCGACTGACTGCTGGCCTATCTAACTGACTGATTGGCTAAGTGTCAGCCTCCCGTCGAGGTGCAATGCCAAAGGCAATAGGATTTAGTCCATTTTGCACAAAAAATTGGCCGTCATCCATGCCCTTGGCCGGCCACACCAGTCCGCGTGTAATTGCGACTACGTGCCAATTCAAAATTGTGGCACCTTTGAACGTAAAACGGGGCATGAGAAAAGGGAGAGGAGAAATTGTGCGGATGTATCGGACACAAACGGGAAGTTGCATGGTCCCACGTGGCTTGTGTCCTTAAACCTAGTACGATGGCCTTGGACCAGCGGAGCCGCCGGAGTGGCAGGGCACCGGGGCGGTCGTGCGTGGACCCTGTTCCGCTCGGAGAAGGCCCCCCAAATAGTTCCTTAGTGCCACCATACTGCCTCATGCAGGGCCCAATTACTAGTCGGTAAGTAAGCCATGCGCCATGCACATAGCTGCTTCCAACGCTGGCTGGAGGCGGCACTTTGGATTGGCACTTCTCTTTGGGGGGACAATGGCGGAACACATTTTTAATTTGTCGCAAACATTGCCTTTTCTTCATTCGCCCCCCCCCCCCCCCCTCCAAGAGTCTTAGGCGGCCCTTTACGCACGTAGACTTCGTCGCTAAAAGCCACAATTTTTGGCGATGTCAACGCCGAGTTTTTACACCCAAAAAAAGCATACCCATTTTTCGGCCAACTACACCTGTGTTTTCGTCGTGGGGACCAACAACCTAGCCTTTTGCTGCTCTTAGAGCTGCACATATACACCCCCGCTTCAGGGCTTGGAATCTTAGCATTTGAAATTTTTGGGCACTGCAGTGCCCAAACCTTCTGATTGTACTTTTTACGGGGGTTCATTGAAAGTGTGTGTCTAGTTGTCTCTATAGGTGAATCCACATTGCACAAAGTTACTCCACGCTTGCCCCCCTCTTGTCAATCAGGTCGTAACGTGTTGTTGTTGTTCTCATAGGCGCTTGTACGATGTATTGAAACGGAACTCTGACATTCATGTACCCATTATGGGCTAAAATTTGACTTTCACTACTTTTGAGCACTGCAGTGCCCAAATTTTTAAAAAGTTGGCAAATTTACCCGCTTCAATTCATTGTGGTGCATAGGTTCCTCGAAGGGCAAGAAAGGCCAACACCTGTGCTTGCGTTGCGTTGGGTGGCATTCATGGTACCAAATATTTTTTGGCTACGGAGAGACAGACAAACGGACAGGCAAGCAGACAAACAGACAGATAGACACAGAGAGGCATACAGACAGTCCGACAGACACCCTGAGAGATGGACAGACAGGTAGACAGATGGACACATAGACAAACGGACAGACCGACAGGCAAACAAACAAGCAGACAAACAAATAGACACACAGACGGACAACGGACAGACAAATGGACGGACGGAGAGATAGACAGAGAGACACACAGATAGACACACAGAAGACACATAGACATACGAAACAAGACAGACGAACGGATGGACAGGCGGACAGACGGAGAGATAGACACACTATCTGTCCTCCTGCTACCACAATGCTGCTCCATCATGCATGTACAGAACCTTGCAAAAAACATTGACAGCGTTCCGCCCAGATGATCATGCAAATGGGCTTTGGGTTCATTTGAGCACTGCAGTTCCCAAAATTTAGGAAATCAATATTTTGAGGTCTCTAATGTTTTGTCCAGTGCATGCCTCATAGTCCGATCCCCTAAGCAAGCATTACCGGATCTCGCCACAATTCATGCTAGGCCGACATACCCGACATAGTACATTAGAGACCTCAAAATGTTGGTTTGTAATATTTTCGGAACTGCAGCTCCCAAATGAACTCAAAACCTATTTGCATGATAATCTGGGCGGAAGGAGGTCAATATTCTGTGCGCAACGTTGTGCAGATGCATGAGGGAGCAACCGTGTGGTAGTAGGAGGACAGCCATTGTACCTGTCTCTCCGTCTGTCCATGTGTCCGTCCGTCCGTCTGTCTTGTCTTGTCTGACGGTTTGTCTTCTGTGTTTCTCTCTTTGTATCTCTCTGTCCCACAGTCCGTCCGTCCAGTCGTCCGTCCGTCTGTCTGTTGTCTGCCTGTATATCTGTCTATTTGTCTGTCTGTTTGTTTGCCTGTCGGTCTGTCCGTCCGTGTATGTGTCTATCTGTTCGTCCGTTTGTCGGGGTGTCCATTGGACTGTCTCTCTGTCTATCTGTCTGTTTGTCTGCTTGCCTGTCCGTTTGTCTGTCTCTCCGTAGCCAAAATATATTTGGTACCATGAATGCCACCCAACGCAACGCAAGCACAGGTGTTGGCCTTTCTTGCCCTTCGAGGAACCTATGCACCACAATGAATTGAAGCGGGTAAATTTGCCAACTTTTTAAAAATTTGGGCACTGCAGTGCTCAAAAGTAGTGAAAGTCAAATTTTAGCCCATAATGGGTACATGAATGTGAGAGTTCCGTTTCAATACATCGTACAAGCGCCTATGGGAACAACAACAACACATTACGACCCATTTCACAATAGGGTTGCAAGCTTGGTGTAACCTTCTGCTTTGTTTTGGGCGCGGACTGCACACTGCCATGTGTATTGTGTCACACAGGTGTGAGACTGGTGCCCTTTTTCATGTTTTGGTAATTTTGGGCGCTGCAGTGCCCAAACTCATCCACTCGCCATTTTTTTACCCCTCTTGCGCCATTTCTCTTGCAGGCATTGTTGCCCTCATTTATTATTGCATTGGCTGCACTGGCGGCGCCTCCATTGCTTGTTGGCTGCATTGGTGGTGCATTGTTTGTCACGCTTCGCATACAATCACAGTGACTGGGTCAACAGACGCGGTAACAAAAAGCAAACCAGAGTTTTGCATGTGTTTGCCTGTCGTCCTCCTTGCTTCATTTTTTAGGTTGCATTTTACGGTATGGTTTGAAATGCACCAGCGGATGATTTGGAAGAATTGGATTTTTCTTCGGATGGACACTGCAGTGCCCAAATTTGAAGGGGATACATGACTTTTGACTGGCACATGTTGTACCCCCTACACACAGTCATTTTGGATAATTCACAGGTTTTTGGGGGTGTTCCCTGCAAAGCACAATTGTGCAATTTTTCAAAGTGGTTTTTCAGCCCCCGTTTTGGGGTGGTACCCATTTGGGAACTGTGGCAATTTTGCTACGTGCGTATAGGGCCGCCTAAGAGAGTGCTGCAGTTCAGCGACGAGCAATCCCACCTAGTTGCCTCCGGGTGGTTGTCAGAGTGGGAGGTACCCGAGCTGCAGCTCCTAGGACATGCCCCTCCGTCCCCTTGGGACAGCCACATTGAGTAACCCATTTCACAGTTGGTTTCTCCGCAGCCACCCATTTTGACACCCCCTCCCTCACCTCCATCCCCATGCTACGCGCCCTCACCCCCGTACCTCACCACCAAAGCTCGTACCGGCATATGGTGAACACCCCCCCCCTTGCAAAGGCCGGCCATTGGTTCGGGGAGGAGTTGAGGCAGTGGAGAAGACCTTCGCAGACCTCCTCCGCGACTCCCCGTATGATGGTCATCGATGGCACAGCCTGCGGAGGGGGGGGGGGGGGGGGGCGCCGCTGCCTTCCACTCCTCCCCCAACGTCCCCTATTGCGTTTGGTGGGGGCGCTGGCGGTGACTGGCCACGGCTCTGGAGTACGCTCTGGGGTACTCTGACGTTGCAGTGGTTGGGGCACTGGAGTTGCCGTGACCTGTGGGCGTCCAAGTTGCTGCTAGGGGCCGGTTGTGCTCTTGGCGGACCTGTGGGGCGACACCATGTACGCCACGTCCGAGAGGTCGTCCGGGGGCGCTGGGTCAGGGGTACCCGTGCCTGTCCGGGGGCGCTGGGCCGGGGGTACCCGTGCTTGTCCCTGAGGGGCCGATTGTGTCTCTTGCTAATATCGATGTGGCGGAAGCATAGAAGGAGTTGGACGGCGCTGGATCTGATTCGGATTCTACGACCGTTTCGTCCTCGTCATCACAGTCTGGAGGGTCACTGAGCTCCGCCAGGAATGACTTTGCTGCCCCTGCCACAGGCGCAGCGCCCGAGCCCGTCTCTGCAAAGTTCACACCGGAGTCCCAACCTCCGACCGGAGTTGGGGGAAAGCGGGCGAGGCGTGCCCGGGCGCCCGTCCAGGCGCCGGGAGCCAATAAGACAGGACGGGCTGACACCGGCGCGCTGAGAGCCAAGAGGAGGGTCGTTGGTCTGGGCAGTTCCCTAATTGTCGGACGGCATCATGCGGAGGGCGCGGCGGTGGGCCTGGGTTCTGCTAGTGCCCGACGACCTGCCCCCAAGCGACGGCATCCTAATGGGCTTTCAGACGGGCCTGCCAACAAAGCAGCTTCGCATTCCAAGAGTAAGCGTCAGGGCGAGGGCACGAGGGCCGGTTTCAGTGAGGGAGGTGGTGGGGTCTCTTGGAAGTTTGCCCCCCGGGGGAGTGATTCGAGAAATCCCATCTGCCTGTGACCCACTGCTGAGGTTGGCGCGGGGGTCCTTGCAGGTGCTTGACCCGTCGGATGCGGGTGTACGGCCGCTGCGTGGATGCGATCCCCTAAATGTTAAGTCTGAGCCAGTGCCTCAGTTTTCTTGGTTTTTTGAGTGTGTTCTTTTCTTTTCTGCCTTGGCTTCACTGGGCGTTGTCTTGCAGTGTCTTGTTGCTTATACGGTGCCTGCATATGTTTGTTTTGCAGATGTTCGTCACCTATGAAGATTTTCGACTCAAATCCGTGCCGGATCTCATTTTTGATGTCCTGGAGGATTTCACTTTGGATTCATGGGAAGCTCTATTGCACTTGTCCACATCCCCCGTGCCTCAGGTAGGTAAGGTGGATACTCAGTTGGTTGGACAGGGGTTGGGAGCAGTGGATAATTATGAGATATCTGATACGTTGTGGAATGAGCTGGCCCCTGTGGATTTGGAGACCTCCGTTTCAGAGTTTCCTTGCCTTACGACGTTTACTCCCCAACTCGGGAGGACATGGTTTTACCCATGGTTCGTTGGCTCCTGACTACGGGGGTTGTGAGCATTATGGATAGGAACTGCCCTTTGAGGGCAACGTGCTGGTCGTTCATAATACCCAAGACAACACAAAAAGTGTCGCTCATATTTAACTTAGTTGATTTGAATGAGGGTTTGCAAAAACCGGAGTCCTTTTCTTTGCATGGGTGGGAGCAGATTTCGCACAAGCTGGCGGAATGGCCGGTGGATAGGCCGTTGTTCTGTATGCGTGTCAATTTGAAAAACGCGTTCTTGAGTTTCACATTGCCGCGGCGACATGCGAGGGCTTTTCGGTGGCGATTGCGGTGGGAGGGTGAGGAAAGGATTTTTTGTATGTCCCGGATGCCATTTGGGTGGAAACACTCCCCACGGTTTCGTCAGACAGCCCTGGGCCGTATCGTGCGGCCCTTCATATCAAACGGTTATCTGCTTTTTCACTACCTTGATGACTTCCTGATCCTCGGACCAGACCCGGTGCAATTGTGAGCCATCACGGCGCGCGTGGTACGGGCCTTGGAGGAGGCAGGATTCCTCGTTTTAGCCAAAAGCACCCTAGACCTAGTTACAGAGTTTTGTTTTTCAGGGTAAATATGTTAATTTGGGTGTGCGCACGATCAGGTTCCACCCCCGTGCTTTTGTGCAAATGTTTAACATGTGGTTGCGCCTGGCCACCCGCTCCTGACCAACTGGGAGGGGGCCCCCTTCTCGCTGGGAGCTACTGATGTGACCGGTGGGGGGGGTTCGAGCGCCCAAACACCCTGCAACGTCCTCCATGGACTATGCACTGCTATTATCGGGTTTGGCATGGCTGGTATGGTTGGCCGTGGACTGGGCCGGGGTTGTGTCATTTTGGTGACAGATTCGCAGGTGGCGGCTTGCCAGCTTTTGTCACCGAGAGCCTCTACATGGTTGAATCGACAGCAACGCCTTTTGCGTGCCCTGGTGTTACATCTACTACGACATCCCTTGATTGTAGAAGTGCGTTTAGTGCCAGGGGTGTTGCAACCAGCTGATCCGCCCAGTAGAGTGGACTCAACTCATCAGTCTAGCATGCAGCATGCATGTAGCTTATCGTTTGTGGCGAGTGCTGCTTGCTCATCCTCATGAAGTGCAGCAGGTGGGTGGTTTGGTCCTGTAGTGCCTGTCTTTTTGGATGCTTGTGTTGTGGTATGTGTTTCTAATTATGAAGCGACGTGTCCGGAGCCGCCGGCACCACAGGGGCCGCCAGCACCACCGCCGTTCGGCACAAGCCCTGAAGTGTAGGCGGGAGCGTGCGCATCTACACATGTGTGCGGTGCGGGCCAGGCGATTGGCGTGGAGACGTGTGCGCCGCATTTGGCTGGGGTCACAAGCACGCCTAGTGTTTGACCAAGTGTGTATGCGGGCCGAGGCACCCGAGTTGTTGGAGTGGGCGGCGAAAGACTTGGGGCAGCGGCTCCAGTCCCAAGCTGAGCAGCTGTTCACGGATGCAGGGAGTCCCGATGTTAAAGACGCCAATCACCTTTGTCGGCATCGCTGGCGCGTGCGCGTGTACAGTCGCGCCATCTTTTTATCGTTATCCTCCAACCGTCGGGTTGGGGGTGCTCAGTTGCCATACATTTGTGTGCAGGGTACCCGGTTGCTCGTGCGCCGTGTGGCATATATGTTTCACTCAATATGAGCTGGCGTGCCCACTTTGCGTGTTGCTCTGGGACGTGGGGGCCAGGCGCCGGGGCTGTTTGGCTGTTCAGCGACCGGCACCCATTTCCTGGACAGGCTCAGTCCATTTTTATATTGCTGGGATTGCATCGTCACGCTTTGTTCGCGTGATGTGGCAATAGAGGATGAAGTTTACCAGAGGTGTGTTGTTGAAGTGATCTGGTGCTTTATCTTGTGTGATCCCCTGTTTAACTTGCCCATTTGTTTTTCTTGAACAGGGGATCACTTCTACTGTTGTGTACTGATTTGTTGAAAATTTTTTGTGTTCCCACCACCCACCCCCACCCCCGCCTTTTATGCTGTGGCAATTAGGCGTGTGTGTGGATCGCGATTGGCGTTGCGAATGGGCTGTGTGGATTAGGCTGTTATTTGACTGATGCTTTGGGGTTTGGAGCGACTTGCATGTTGTGTCATGTGTGTGTATGCCAGTGTAGGTTTGTGTCGGTGTGGGGTCCCGAAGGCCCGGCGGGGTCGTTGGTGAGCGACCAAGTCACGTGGCGCTTTTGGCATGCTTACTTATGCAATTGATACCATTGACAATGCTGAGGGCGCTAGCAGCACTCTGTATTGTTGATCAGCCCGAGGTGTATTGTTGAACTTATTTGGTGGTTTGTCTTGTGTGATCTCAGGGATGCGGACAATGGGGAGCAGGCTGAGAACGATGGGGCTGGAGATGGGGAAGAGGGCAAGATCACGAGCTCCGATGAGGTGCCCACAGGGGAGTATGTGCCATACGTGGATGCCCCAAAGGGGCTCTTCTTGGACGTGCCCCCCCCCCCCCCCCCATGTATGAATCACGTAGCTTTCGGTGGGGTATATCCTTCCACTTGCAGCCACAACCCCCCGTCCCCCCCCCAACAAAAAAAGCAGTGTGGTGTTGTGTCGTCGTGAGGGCATGGAGATGAATGACCCCCCCCCCCCTTTTCATCTGCACATGAGGACCTCGCGTGAGCCCTTGGCCCTTGCACCTTTGAGTTTGTCCACGTGGAGAACTTTTGAAGCGGCAGGTCCCGTGCACTTACGATGCCAGGCTTTTTCACGTTCCTCCAAATGACTAAGGTTGTTTGAACGTTCATGGACAATTTTGCTGTGATGCAGCATGGCAAACGCGGGGCCTGCCGGATGGGCAACCCGGATGGACCGCTTCTTTGGAGCGGAGGGTACAACCAAATCATTCTACCTCATCGACAGACTGAAGCAACCTCAGTTGAACTATTGGCGGTAGTATATTCTACGGTAGGGGACGCGGTTTCTGTTGTGGTGGTGTAGGGACAAGTTCGGCATGGAGAAGCAGTACTTTGAGCGGGTTGAGGAGAGTCTGATGGGGGTGATGGAGCAGGACCTCAACAAATTGCGGCAGGGGATGGACAAGCCGAAGGGGTCGCTGAGGACGCTGCAAGCAAAGGCGAAGGCAACGGTGGCAGAGCCGCGGAAAGGGGGCCAAGTGAGTGCGAAGAAGGCGGGAACGGCGCTCTGCAAGGAACGAGAGAAACTCTTTTTAAACAGTATGCTCCAGCAGCAGAGAAGCGGAATCAGGCTTCGAAAAAAATTTACCACTTGCATGCAAAGGGGGGCGGCAGGTAAGCTTGTTTCCCCTCAAAATGCTTTTCGGCCTCTGGATTTGTTCAATCCACTGGAACTCCACAGCTCACAGGGATAGCCCCCACTTAGGCACATTGTTTTGCGATCCATATCACGCCTCTACCCAGGGCCACCGCCAACGCCGCAACCAAAAAAGCGAAAGGCTTTGGTCTCGCAAGTGATGAGCCGCCGGCCAAAAAGGTGAAAGGGGTTGGGCAGCACGCGGCAGACCGCACACCTGCACCGTGGTTGATCCCGCCAATTCGCCCCCCAATGCACAGTTCCATTATATTCTGGGCAAGCGTGGCTTTCCGTGTTCGCGTGTTGTGCGCAAGGAACAGGATGTGCTTGGGCAAGGTTGTGCGTACAAAGCACTGCAGGCAGCCAAGGTTTTTTTACACAGCCCAGCTTCTCCGCGGGCGCCTTCCGCCTTGCGGATGAAGGCAAAGGAATGCCGCAGCCTTTGGGAGTGTGTGCAGGCTTGGAAGCAATGTCTCCAAAAGCGATGCCGAAAGGGGCCATCCCCAAAATGGCACCGTGGCAAAAAGTTTGAGCTAGCACTCGCCATTGAATGCTTGCGGAAAGAGCTGAAGCTAGGAAAGGGGTACGTCCCCCTAACATTAGCAGGGATCTGCTTGGTTGCATGTTGTGAATGTAGGGAGTTTGGAAACGCATGTGTGTTGGGCAGGAGCGCAATCAAGTGCGGTGCAAGGCTCCTCCGCGACTATATCACTGGCTGCGTGACTCGCCCACGAGATTGGCTCCCCCAGGACAGGGAGGTGCTGATCGCGTAGGAATTCAATTGAGTTGTGCTGCATTGTGCATGCACGGGCTCTTAAGAGGCCCTGCTTCGACGTATATTGACTGCAACACGCAGTGTGGCCCATATACTTCTTCATTCTTTGAACATTCGACACGGACAACATTTGTGTTTCAAAGTACGGGTTTTTATGGCCATGGAGGGCCCAGATAGCAGTGTTTGAATGCCCGGAGAGCACTAAATTCCACAACCCAATGCATTTGCGATTGAAAATACGGGTTTCTATGGCCTTGGAGGGCCTAGATATCAGTGTTTGAATGTCTGGAAGCACTGGATTCCACAACCCAATGAATTTGTGATTGAAAGTACGGGTTTCTCTGGCCTTGGAGGGCCTACATGGCGCTGGAGACTTCGCCTTTGCCTGTAGCGTTGTGAGTGACCCTTCGGCTTTCCCTGCCACTCCTTGTTGAGGTGCACCCCCATAAGACTCTTCTCGACTCAAAGTATTGCCTCTCCATGCTGAACACGTCCTTGCACCACCGCCACAAGAACCGCAAAAAGAAAATACGATTGCCAATAGTCCGGCAGAGGTCCTTTGTGATTGGGATACGGCCCTCGAGGGCCTACATTGCATTGTTTAGATGCGTGGGAATCACTAGATTCCACAACCAAACCCACTGTGCACACCATCCATCTCTTCTGTCTGTGTGCACAGATATGTTTAACAGCTACCATGAGTTTGTGTTGGAGTTGCAGGGGCTGAAGTACCATGTCTGTGGCCCTGGGAGCCTATCACGGCTTCAGGCATTTGCGTTCCTCATCCCGCAATTTGCTAATCGTTGATTGGGTCACAATCTATGGGCGTCTCTTCCATGACGAGCTACCACCCACCGCCACAATGTTGGAAGCCATGCACAAGGCAGCTCGTTCTGGGGTGTGGGTTCGGCAACATATCTTAAAACCCCACAACCCCTCTAACCCCTACCCCCGCCAGCCCAACCAACTATTCGAGGACGATCTCCTCTATTTGCGTCATAAGGGTCGAGCATGTGTGCATAAGGATTGTGCATTGCAAAGATTGCAACTTGGTTCAGGTTGAGCGGCGGAACGCTTGAAGCAAGCCGAGGCTTGTGCATTGCCCGCCTTTGACCGCTTGCTGACCAATACCTCTCTATGCAAATCGTGGGGTTCCTTTTTGGGGGGGGGGGGTAAGAATGTCGGCACCGGCCGCTCTCAACCCCCCCCCCCCCCCCCACCACCACCACCAAATGCTAACCTATCGTTGGGGGTTTATGCCGACGGTTATAGACCGCGGGGGCGGGGGAATGTAAGCACAAAGGTGCCCGTCAAGATTTTTTTGGTCCAATATAAAAAGTCTGTGCTTCGATTTGAGCGACATGTGTTGATTCTTGTCGAGGGGGTTTTTCACCCATTCGGTGGCCCTAACAACTTTTTTTGGGGCCCAAAATACTGCAAAATCAGCCTTGAAAAGCACCCCTTTGCATATTTTTTCAAGTTCCACCTTTGTGTGTTGTATTTGACTACATGGAATACGTTGGGCACCCTTGTGGTGATAGATAATGATGCAAGGGATCACTTGTAATGTACTTCCATGGTATCAACACCCTTCAATGCCCTGTTGGCACCACCAGCGTACACGGTGCACATGCTAGGGTAGGGTTATGGGGTCACTTGTGGGTCCAAAAGTGGTCAAGAATGGTTTTTTCCATGATTGTTCCTAAACCGTTTGGGGTGCTCAAACAAGTGGTTTAAGGCTATTTTGAGCCATATTTGACCCGTATTAGCCCATGCAAGTTCCCGAACAGCGTTGAAATGGGCAATTTTAGGACTGACGGTCCATACAGAAGGTCCATGAGGATTTGTGCTGTGTTTGAATGCCATGGATTGCGTTGGGCACCCTTGTGGTGATAAATCATGGTGAAGGGGATGCTTTGCAAGCAATTACCGCACAATCAACACCTTCAAATCCCATTGGAGTGGTGCAGCGCGCAAAGTGCATGTGCACCTGCTCAGCGAGGGTCACCCGCTTTTGGATTCATAGGGTGACCTATGGGTCCAAAAGTGGTCAACAATGAGTTTTTCCAAAATTGTTCCTAGACCACTTGGGGGGGTCAAACAAGTGGTTTAAGGCTGTTTTGAGCCATGTTGGACCCACGTGAGCTCGTGTCAGCACCAAAAAAGCCTTGAAATGGGCAATTTGGGACTGACAGTGCAGCAAAGGGTTCCTGGGAGGAATGCGGGGGGGGGGGGGGGGTTATAGATGAGGGATGAGTGCTCAGGAGGAGAGCTAGGGGGCATGTCTCTTGAGCGAGCAGAGGCATTTTGGACCCAAATGAGCTCATACCAGCTCCAAAACAGCCTTGAAATGGGCAATTTTGGGATTGACGGTGTAGCATAGGGGGGTCCAGGGGGAATGTGAGGGGAGGGGTGCGGGAGGTGTGCTGGAGGACATGTCTCTTGAGTGAGTGAAGTGAGCAAGGAAGGGTTTCAAGGGTGGTATAAGGGGGGAAGTATCGGGCATTGTTCTTGGTGTGCCTCAACATGCATCCTTATCCGGCCCCGTAGCTGATATTCCCTCCCCCACTAGCTTGGTCCCAATATTCAGTCTTGTTCCGGGTCAGAGTGAAAATGGATTTGAGCCGAAGGACATAGGGCTAGACCCCAAGCAAAACCGTGCTACAAACCCAATCTTAAACCCTTTCCCAGACATGAGAGCCTAGGAAATGCTAATCCTGCAGCATTTGGGGTGCGCATTTTGGGTAATTATCCCAAAACACAGGTGGAATGGTGCTGCGTACATACGCACACGTTTCACACACTGTATACCCCCGTACACCAATTTTTCTCCATTTTTTTTTGCTCCGTTCTCCTTTTTGGGCCTCTATCCTTCAGAAATGGTGCACTTGGTTTCCCTATCCAATACGGCATGGGCCCCCGAGACGGTAGTGGTGAAGTAGCCGCTTCTGATTTCGTCCCCGTGCTTGCTGTTGGGGACCCCCAAGACAACATGGGTTATGTAGCCAGCCATCTTGTCCACTTGTGGGCCCCCCTTGCTCAAGAAGGGGGAGGTGATCCTGCTCGATGGTGGTTTCACTGGAAGAAAGCATGATATTTTCCCATATCTGAAGCCAAAGGGGGTGCCCACAGTCGCAAGCGGTCGCAGGCGGTCGCAAGCGCTTGAGATGCCCTTTTTTGGCCAGAAACCCCCTTTTGAGGGCTCCATGCAGTAGTACTGCGGCTTGTGACCCGTCTACGCACGTATTTTCTTGTGCTCTTTGCCATGAAAGTAGTTTTCACCAAAATTTTATTTTAACCGAAAAAAACGGTTTTGTACCCGAAAGTAACAATTGCACACGCAAATGACGTCATGGCTATGAAAAAAAGTGACGATGGGGTCTAAAGGACCAAATTTTGCTTCCGTGGCAAATCGGTTCCTATTCCCATTATTGATGTTTGTCGTCGTGCACGTAAGGCCCAAAAAGTACTTCGTGACCTTCATGCAAAAGCTTGGCGCAAAAATGGGTATCCCCCAGTGGCGTCACAATTTGATGTGCCACCAATGGTTGCCTGCGTCTTGCGTTCTTTTCATAGCCATCGTCTAGCACCCGAGGAAGAGGGGTACAATGACCACTAGGCCGTCTCAAGGTCGCCGGCGTTGCAAGGCATCTTAAATGTTCGAAAAGATAGGAATGAGCGCCAGTGATGGATCTAATTTGTGCGCCACTCAGGGGGTGGGGGTGGGGGGGGGGGGGGTAGTGAATTGTGACATGTCACAAAAAATACAATAGGCCATAGTGGGAAAACAGCTTTTCTGAAAATATTGTGACACCCAAAAGGCTGTGACCGGGTTTTTTTGTGACGCGTATTGTGACGCCTCGTCACAAAACGGGGGGGGGGGGGGGGAGGGAGGGACACCCACCCCCCCAATTAGATCCATCACTGATGAGCGCACGCGCAATGCCCTACAAAAGGCGGACAAACAAAAGGGGCAAGCGACAGATCCAATGGAAGCTAACAATTAAAGGTGCGTGTTCATTGTGCCAAGTGGCAAAAGGCCAAGGCTCCTTGCATCCAACCGCTTGAGTTGACAATGAGGCAGGCAACAAGCCATTGGCAATGCTACTATTTAGTGCAAGAGACAATTGTGATATGTCTTTCCTTCAATGGGTTAATGCATTGCACACTTGGAGGGACGGAGGGAGGGAGGCAGGGCGGGTTGGAGGGATTGGGGGAGTGAGTGTATGGGTTATGCCATCTGTAGACGTGTACGAAAATTTTCTTAAGCGGTCGCAGGCAGTCGCAGGCGGTCGCAGGCGGTCGCAGGCGGTGGGCACCCCCAAAGAACAAGGATCACCAAAGATGGCAAGCCAAGTAAAATGATGGGCACTCCTTCATTCGGGGCAGTGGAGAGCATCTGTTTGCCCAATGGTACACCTAGGCTGTGTGCTGCCACCTGAGCATGAAGTTGGGGATGAACTGGGAGGAGTCTCTCCTTTGTGGAGAGCCATGGTGTCAACACATGGTGTCAACGTGCATGGAAATTTGCTGTTCCGGTGTATATTTCCTGGACAGTGTACGCTAAAGCTAATTACCCTTACCCTGCGGCGCACCCTGGCACGCAGTACGCATTCCCCCATGCAGTGAAGTCATCAATCACACACGAGATTGCACGGTTTGAACTCCCCTCAATCCATCTTGCCACAATGGAGTACAACACTCCAGAAGACAAGGATATCCCTCCTCCCCCTTACTTTGGAGGGCAACAGCCGTGCTTGAGGTCTCGCCCGGGGGATTAGTTGTTCAGACCCCTGATGAGGAGAGTCTGAGAATCCATGATGGCAGCTGAAAGTCCATGGGACGACTACTGGGTGCTGTTGATATAAGAAACGAAACAGGAATGGGGAAACAGGAAACAAAGAGCGGCATGAGCGACATGGACATGCAACGGGTGCCTGTTTGGTACAAGTGTGGGAGGCATACATGTCAGATGACCCCTGCTTTCACAAAGCAAAAGCTTTCTGAAGCGTTTGGCTTTGGGTGTCAAGGTTCAGTCGGCTGTCATATTGGTATGCGCGACCATACTGACATGTGCGTCATGCCGTCGGGGACGTTTGTCGAACAAGGAGCTGCAGAGACACTTTGGCCAGTTTTCATCCCGTCTTTTTGCCTATCTTACGTGGCCAACCCTGGCCGTTCCATCCAACCACCCACATCAGAAGAATTTCTCCTCAGGGAAAGACTGTATTTCACTAAAGGGGCCCAAAATTGGAGGCCTATTTAAGGTACGAACTTGTTATTGGCCTCGAACCCTCCCACACAGCCCCCCCTTCCCCTGGGCGTCCAGTCCTGCTTTTCGCATAT
Organism: Eutreptiella sp. 'Long Island Sound 2002'; assembly: GCA_964036045.1. Taxonomy (NCBI): domain Eukaryota; phylum Euglenozoa; class Euglenophyceae; order Eutreptiales; family Eutreptiaceae; genus Eutreptiella; species Eutreptiella sp. 'Long Island Sound 2002'. The sequence goes on from OZ038388.1 coordinate 1,513,138, forward strand.
GCCTCGCCATGGATGCTGTTACAGTTGCGTCTCCCCAAGGCTTTGCATGTGTTTCAGGCTGCAAAGGAGGATGAGGCTGAGGCCAATGTTGGGGCCATTCATAGAGTGAGGTGATGCCATCCATCCTGCATGTTTCGCAGGCCTGGCACAAGTCCCTTCGTCGAATCCTGGACGCATGCAAGGGGGCGTTGCCGTCTTCCACCCCACGTCTGGATACCAGGCCACCCCACAAATGCACGCACAGTCCCCTGCCCCTGTAATGCAAGGCAAGCATGCCATGCACACACCGCAGTATCCTCAGCAGGTGCCGCTTGGTGCTCGTATTATCTGCGCCACTCTAGAGGCTCTGGCTGACCTTCTGTGCATGTGGGATACTGGCTGCACGGGAATGCAATTCCGTTGAGCTTGTTCCCTGCTCCGCGGTGCATTCTTTTTATCATTCCTTTTTTCCCCTGCTAAGTAGCGCCCGCCCAAAACAACCCCTCAACTGCCACCCTCTAACAGCTATCGGTTGCCGCCCAACCGCTTTCAGTAAGCCGCCATCTGCCGTCGGCCTCCACCTGAGTGCCAGTTACTGCCCAAATATGCTTCGGTGCATCGTCGGATCCCCCCCCCCCCCCTCCCTGCCCCAGAGCAGGTCAGCTGTCCCTCTGCTCACAGGTGCTTCTGCCCCTTGGCGTCCCTCGCATGCCAATGCAGGTTCGGTCATTCCCAAGAGAGTGAAGTTTTTGGGGGGGGGGGGGGGGCTTCACCACCAATGTGGTAAATGTCACGCAAGGCCATGGGTTTCCGAATTAACGAAAGTCAAACAGGTCAAACTCTAGTATAGAGCCCTTTCCCACTCTTCAGTCGGCGGGCACCAGTGCAGGGCAGCCCTGGAAGGAGCGCAGCCTTCCCCCCTGATGGCTTCTGAATTTGTGAATCCGCATGGTTGCTTGCCCAGGGCCAGGAGAGGAGGGACAGGGACAGGGCAGGACGCCGGCCCACCATCTAAACAAGTCTTACCCATCTGTGCAGCATTTCCAGGCTTTTTTTTTCCGCAAAAGCAAGAGTGGCTTGGCACCGCAGTCTGTGTGCAGGGCCGCCCAGTCCCTTGTGCAAGCGGCAGAACCTGTCGAACCTCGGAAACCTGCCTGGTGTTGCGCTTCGGTACCCGGTGGCTACAACCATGGTCTGGGGGCCAACGGCGTGCTTTCGCATGCCTTGCTGTTCCCCTGTGTGCAGAGAGGTCCGCTGCCACAGTACTTGAGTCCTCTGCTACCCCCCCCCCCCCCCCCCCCTTGCAATCTCCCCCCCCCCACCCGGGAGACCGTCACTTGGATGTTTTTCTAGTTATCATGTATTGTGCTGGTTTGTGTTGCCCATCTGCTTTACGCATGGCCTTGCATTGCTTTCCCATTACTACAAATCAAGCACCTGTGTGTGTTCTGTGATATTCTCTCTCCAAAGGCGTTGTATGGGTGTGTTGTGTTGCTACTTCAGACCCAAGATGTTTTCTCCCGGTGACCATGTACGGTACCACTCACGCACACTTGCCTCCTCCTCATCAGCCAGTGCAACACACCCCGTGCCTGTCATGCAAACTGAGCATGTGCAACAGTTCAAAGTGTGTTATTCTCGTACCCAGAAGTTCTTCACCGTTCCTTTGGATCCTCAATAACATTAGTGTTGGATGAAACACATTGGCACCGCATCAATGCGAAAGTCGCGTCACACGTGTTCTCTTTGCTTGCATCGGTGGAGGGTACCACAGTTTGCCTTGAAATACCCTTGCAATCTCCCCCCCCCCCCACCCGGGAGACCGTCGCGCGCTAACCCGGGAGTTTGCAAGGGGGGAAAGCGTACCATACTACTCCCGTCCTCCACTGCCACAGCACTCGTCTTCTGCCGCCACAATACTCGCCCCTTGTGCTGCAACTGTACTCACGTCTTCTACTGCCACAGTACTTACATCTTCTGCCACCACAGTACTCGCATCCTCCACAGCCACAGTACTCGTGTTAATTTGGGATCTCCCCCAAATTTTCCCAAAGGATTTTAGGGGAGGGCATGTCAGAGCTCCCTAGAAATGGGAAATGGGCTAAGGATCAGACGTGGTCTCGGGTCAGTGTGGATTCCACTGTTTTTGGTGGTGTCCCTGCGGCTTTGATAGAAGGGGCTCTGCTGGGGTGAGTTTCTTGGATGGTGTATTTCATCTCATCAAGGATTAGCGCGCAACATATTCTTGATGCAGTGCTGTATGCAGACAAGCAAGACCGAAAACCAGATATGCAGTAGGTTCTTGCTTTGACATGGCATCCCTCACACACCAGTCAGCTCATCCCTCCTTCCCACTCCTTCTTTCAAGTTATGTGCTTTGGAGTGGTTGCAATCCAGTAGCTCTTGGAAAGTAAACAAGGTAAGTCTACCAAAAGTTCCACCAACACCTTCGCTCCATTTACCGTAATTCAGTCTTTATCTCCCTCCCACCCTGCCTCCCTAGTTCCGTCTTGTCTGTGGAAGGATATGGATATCATTGCCTGTATCAGACCATTGCCCTTTCCCACTCCCTGCTTTTTTGCCTGCACAGCACAATGGTACCAAACCGCCCCACTCGCCAGCACTCAGTACAGGCCAGTCACTTGGAGGGCGTCCCCCAGGGACAGTGCCACCCACAAAGGCTACAGCCCCAACAGTGCCCTATGAAGCAATGGCCCCTGCCCAGCTGCACAGCCTCAGTCAAGTATGCTCCCCCTCTTCCCATCTGCCTCTGCGTCCTCTTCCCCTGCTCAAGCCTTGTTTCAGCCCAGGCTGTATTCATACTCTGGCCCGTGCCTCATTCCCCGCCTGGTTTTGGTTGTCACCCAGTCGCTGTTCCAGCGTCAGCCCCTGCATTGCCCCCTGCCCATCCTGCTGCACATGCCTCTCTACCTTGGCATCGTCCCAAATCCAGCCTCAATCCAAAGGAAAGCGTGCACAGGAGTGTGGTGCAATGCTCATGCAGAGAAAGGGTGCACGTGGAATGCATGAACCTGACCCCCACTGAACCACACACAGCACTCTAGCATGCAACATTACATTTCATTTGCCCATGTCTCAGCCCTTCCCATAAAGCCCAGGTGTGTCAACAACAAGCACAAGAAGCACACTGCCTCTAGGGAGCGTCCTTGCCTCACGGAGCAGGCAAGACCATGTAGCAAAAATGGCTGCAGTGGTAGGGCTCGCATGCCAGCGCTTAAATGGGAGGAACCCCAAGGGGCAGAAGCAGCATGTCTGAGCACAGGGACAACTATTCACCTCTCAGCCTTTGAAAGTTTGTAACAAGCAATATAAACAGTTTATTTGTGAAAACCCAAACCAGTGTGTACACCCGGAAGTCCCCCCCCCCCCCCCCCTGTATAAGCTACGCCCTTGTCCAAGCTACAGAAGGCGTAGGGACCGTATTAATTTGGGACCTAATTTTAATTCGGTACCAAACGTAGTGCAGCCACATAAGACATGGGTTTGGTGACAAATCACCTCGAAGAGATGTTGTTAGATCAAGCGCAGGCGCGGGCGTCGTATACCCCCCTTTTTTGGGGTCATTCGCGTAGCATACCCCAAGGCATGATATTGGATGTCCAACCCCTTGTAAAATCATTATTTTGCCCAATAAGACAATCCCCCAATGGATTTTTTGATTCTGAGGCCTCTATCCCCTAAAACTGGATATCACTTTTTTGAGGGGGGGGGGGGGGGGGGATGGGGGGGGGGGTCAAAAGTTTTGGCTCAGAAGGCTCCAAGCAGTGGGGAAGCCTATTTCGATCACACCACCTCCGGTCGAATGGTAGTGCAGCCGACGCGCAGTTTTTGGTCGGCGGTTCCAATCCTGGTTGGCGGACTGTTGGCGGCAGCGGTGGCGCCGCCGTATTTACCCGACCGGGGTTCGCCGCCGACCAAAATGACTCCAGTCGGCTGCACTACCATTCGGCCACTGCTTGATCTGGCCCGCAATGTCTCCCCACTGCTTGGGGCCGCGTCTGCCACTGACAAAAAACCCAAACTGTGTGTTTCTGTCTGACTGACTGCTGGCCTGGCTAAGGGACTGATTGGCTGACTGTCAACCTCTCTTCGAGGTGCACTGCCGAAGGCAATAGAATTTGCCAGTTACATAGGGTCATGGACACATTTGTTGTGAGTGTTTGCTCACTTGAACCCGCATAGCTATGATTTTGGGGATGTTTGTGCATTACATTCCCCTTTCTTGCACCAGCTCACCATGCAATCCTCTCTTTTTGAACCTGGGCGCCCGGTGTTGGTAGTTGTATGTGTGGCGCGCAAGCTACGCCCGTGTCCAAGCTACAGTAGGCGTAGGGACTGTATTAATTTGGGACATTGGCGTAGCTGAAACAATGGGGGGGGGGTACCAACTGGCACAATTACTCAGCCTTTATGGCAAACCGCCCCAAGGACTGTTGCCCAGTGCTGTGGGGCGGAAAGGGGGAGGAGTAGTGCTGGGTGGGGGGCGTTCCATAGGGGCTGGTGGAGTACTGTGTGGTACACCTGTTGTTCAGTGCTGTGGGGCAGGGTACCATGTGGTGCGGGCTCCATTGACTGGACCCCTGAAAGCCCCCCCTTGATTGCAATCTTCGTCAAAATTCGCAATATGATCAGGAAAAGTGAAACTGCTTGTTGTTGGTTTATTGGTCAAATGCACCCAGAATTTCTGGAGTGGCGGAAAAGGCATCATTTGTCCAATTGAAACCCTTGAGTCTGTTGCGTGGACCAAGTGTTGGAGGGCGGTCTGCAACCAAAATGAAACAGAGTGCTTTGGGGAAGGTTGGTGGGGGGGGGGGGGGGGTCATGGCAATAGAACACCCCAAAACTGGCGGGGGGGGTCGTGGCCAGGGCTTGAACCATTCATCAGTCACTATGAAATGAGAAGATTGAAACGCCCCAAAAACCTCAGGCCGCTGATCAGGTTCCAGGTAACGTGGCTAAGGGTAACAGCTGCACGAAGGCCCCTGCCAGGGGGGTCATTGAACAACAATTTTTTCGTTTCACGAAGGACTGCCCCTAAGGATCTTCCTTTGGGCCGGTGCTTAATCACCAACAGGAGTCGACCACCAACTGCCAGCGGTTAATGGCGTGTCAATGTCCAATGAGAACCGACTGCACGTGAAATCACCTCGAAGAGAGGTTGTTAGATCAAGCGCAGGCGCGGGCGTCGTATACCCCCCTTTTTTGGGGTCATTCGCGTAGCATACCCCAAGGCATGATATTGGATGCCCAACCCCTTGTAAAATCATTATTTTGCCCAATAAGACCATCCCCCAATGGATTTTTTGATTCTGAGGCCTCTATCCCTTAAAACTGGATAACACTTTTTTGAGGGGGGGGGGGTGGGGGGGGGATGGGGGGCGTCAAAAGTTTTTGATCAGAAGGCTCCAAGCAGTGGGGAGGCACAATATTGTCACATCCAACCCTGGTCGAATGGTAACGCACCCGACTGCAGAGATTTAGGTCGGCGGTTCGAATCCTGGTGGGTTGACTACCGCCGGCGGCACCGTCGCCCTCTTCGCCCGACCGTGGCCTGCATTACCATTGGGCCACTGCTTGACCTGAGACCAATGGGTTTCCGCACTGCTTGGACCCGTGTCTGCCAGTGACAAAAAACCCAAACTGTGTGTTTCTGTCTGACTAACTGCTGGCCTGGCTAAGGGACTGATTGGCTGACTGTCAACTTCTCTTCGAGGTGCACTGCCGAAGGCAATGGAATTTCGTGTGCCTTCTCTCTCATCAATGATAACTCTCCAATGAATTATTATGAGATGATTTCAAATCACCTCGCAGAGGTTGTTAGATCAAAGCCAGGCAAGCGCATATAGGGGAAAACGCCACATACCCCCCCATTTTGGGCCTTTTTGGGCCTATTCGCGTACCCTACCCCAAGGGGTTGAATTGTTAGTTTTACCTCTTGTAAAATCATTATTTTAGCCAATAAATGCATCCCCAGTGAGTTTTTGGTCCGGACCCCCCCATGAGTTTTTGGTCCGGACCCCCCCCCCCCCACTTGAGACCCACTTTTTGGAGCTTCCGAGAGAGGTGGGGGGGGTGGGGGGGTCAAAAAATGTCGAAAAAATGACCCCCCCCCTTTTTTTGGGTCGAAAACCTTGCATCTTTTGGTTATTTTCAATTTTGAGCCGAAAAAGTGCTCCCAGGTCCTAACTCCATGGGGTTTGTATGGGGCGGAGTGGGACGAGCGCTGCTGCAGATTATGCATTTTTCAGCTATTTTTGCTATGTTGGCGGTTTTGGCGACCTCGGTGACCCTGTGGTACCCACTTTGAGGGGTGTGAGTGGGGATGTTGTGATAGTATATGCCTATTAGGATACGAATGGACGTTTTTTTGCAGTCTCTAGCCTTGCTGAGAGCCAGTCACAACCCGTGCCAAAGACGTGAAATGGCTGTTTTCCACCAACAATGGCTCACATGATTGAATGGGCCAATGCACAACCTGCTTAAGCAGTTTTTCACCCTGGGCAGCTCGAAAATTGAAGTTTTCAAAACTTCTTTTTTTGATACCATGATCACCTACAATGACCATCCAACCTATGTAAAGCATGTTTTAGCCCATATTTACGTGTTTGGGTATTAGGTCCGGGGGTGGGGGGGGGGGGCTCCCAAGGGATGGGTACACAACCTGCTTAAGCAGCTTTTCACCCTGGGCAGCTCAACAGTCGAAGTTTTTGAAACTTATTTTTATGATATAAAACCTGCATAAGCAGGTTGTGTACCAATCCTCTGGGAGACCCCCCCCCCCCCTCCGTGCGCCCAATACCCAAATAGAGTGAAAAACACATGAATACGGCCTGAAACATGCTTTACATAGCTTGGATGATCACCTTAAGTGATGATGGTATCAGAAAAATAAGTTTCGGAAACTTCGATTTTTGAGCTACCCAGGGTGAAAAACGGCATGAGCAGGTTGTGTACCAATCCCTTGGGAGACACCCCCTCCCCCCCCCCCCCCCCGTGCGCCCAATACCCAAATACGGTGAAAAACACGTAAATACGGCCTAAAACATGCGTTACATACCTTGGATGGTCATTTTAGGTGATCACACACCCTGGGCAGCTCAAAACCGAAGTTTTCGAACTTTATTCTTTTGATATTGTGATCCCCTAAAATGACCATCCAAGATACGTAAAGCATGTTTTAGCCCGTATTTATGTAGTTTTTACCCTATTTTGTGTATTTTGTGTTTGGGGTAGATTCTCTGCGAGGTGGACTTGCCGAAGGCAATAGAATTTTGCTGTGTGTAGCGCCTGGTTGCTTTCTTCATAGCGTGGTGCGCATTTTGTGGGTTGCGTGTGCATCAATCAAAAAAATTTTCCGTCAAGGACCTTGGGCCTCCTCCCCTTTCCTGCCCCATTTGTCTTTTGCCCTTCACAGCATTACATGCAGCACTACATGCAGCAGTACACTCCACAGCAGCCCCACTACCAACATCAACGCCAGCATCAACACCAGCATCAACATCAGCCTCAACATCAGCATCAGCATCAACATCAGCAGTTGCAGACGTTTCGCCAGCCGTCAGCTCAGACCCCCTTCAGCACAGCTCCGGCACTGACTGGTCTGCCTCCCTCTAAGGCACAACCAGACACACTCAGGCACCCGAAGGGCCAGGGACTCGAGGACATGGGCCCAGGACTGGGACGGCCCAAGAGGGATCGGTCCTCTGATAGTGAATAGGTGGATGACGCCAGACGCAGTCCAGTCGATGGTGAGCTGAGAGATGGGTTGTATATATGTTGACTCATGATGAAACACCGTCCCTGCAGGGGTTGCAGTCAAAGCTGATGGCACGAACGTGTGATTCAATGTTGGTGTTCCACGGGGTGTGTTCGGGGTTTGAGATAGCCTGCCAAAAGTGGCCCAAAACTCTGACAGTGCCCATTCTGTGCATTCCCATTTGCAGAAGTGTGCATGCCGGCTGTGTCCCAGGATCAGTTTGTGTCCTGCGTGGATCCCCCGGATCCCGTGGGCGTGTATCCAGTTTACGTGCGTATTACACACAAGCCCCGTGCCGGCAAGCCCCCTTCAAGCCTCACAGCCTGGGTTGGGCCGAAAGTTAGGCACGATGGAGGCAGTGCAGCAGTGCAGTCATCGGGGCAGAAAGTAAAGGTGGGCTGTGGTATCGATTGTCCACTCTCACCAAACTCCATCATTTACACCACTGTGCGAGACCCCTGGCGTACTCCTGCAAAGCTAGCAGCCCAAGCGCTTGATCGCAAAGCGGATAACCCGGTCCAAAAGGAAAGGACCGCAGTAATGAAAACATCCGGCTGTTTTCGCCTGTTGTTTTCTTCACCTTTGTGATTCCCCTCGCACCTTCCCCCATCTCGAGGCACGCCCCCACACAACACAACGTTAAGCCAGAAGTACCAACCCTAAAACATCATTGATTTTATGGTTCACCCCCCTCCTTGCCTACAGTTGTATTTTGGAGGTTCAAGGCACTTCACCTTTTGTGTGCTGTGTTGGACAACGGTACACACAATGGACCACAGCCACTCTAGTGTACAAGAGAGGGGTAGAGCTGTAGAGGGGAAGGGGAGGTCATGCCTTTGGGATCCGCCTCTTGACTTTGCAGCCGCATAGCGGGCAACGTGTGGAACAATGCCCCTCCTTTGACGAATGCATTGCACAATGTTGATGCCTACAGCATTTGCGTTGGAGCTAGATTTCAAGTCAAATTCACAGTCAGGAGAATCCGAACTCCAGCTGCAACCCAAGACAATGTATCCTTTGGGAAGACTGATCACTGTTCAAAGAAAGGGAGAAAGATGTCAAGCCGATGTTCCACTCCCACTGCAATGACACTCAAAAAGTATTGCCGGTGACGAATCACCTTGAAGGGAGGTTGTTAGATCAAGCGCAAGTTGGTGACAAGGGGAATGCGTATAAACCCATGGGGAGCCATGATGCTAACCTAGTAAGTGTATACTGTCCTAACCACAAGATTGCTGTTGTTGAGGGTGATTAGTGGCACCTGAAAATTTTCGCAAATTTGACTTTTTCCAAAGCCCTTCTGTCGCCTTTGGGATGGGTGTGGGTGATCATTGGTTGACAATACGGGTACTCTAGCACCCATGGGGACCCACATAGTAGCTGCTGGGCTTTTCTCTCATCTCTTTTCGAGGTCCCTTGCCAAAGGCAGCAGTTTTTGGTGAGAGACTTTTGCAGCTCTCAAAACTGATAGAAGAAGAAGAGGAAGATAGGTTGGTGGCAAAGGGGGCTGGTGAGCCAAAAAGGGCAAGAAATTGGCGGGTAGGCGCCTCCAGTGTCATCAGTTGTTGAAGTCTTCCATACCTAGTCTGGGTGGTCCATGCTGAGCATTGCAGCAGGTGGGCTGCTTCTTGCACATCTGGCTTCAGTGGAATTGCCTTTCTACGGGTGTGGGGAAGGCATCCTCTTCGGAAATAATTATTCGTGCACAAGCCTGCGTACGGCATACACGTGAGATACAAGTGCTCATTGTGTTGCGGTGAGCTGGGTGCGAATGGTGTAAGTGTGGTGTGGTGTGGTGTTGGTGTGCATATATGTGGAGATATGTGTGTCTTGTGGTTGTGTGTGTGTGTGTGTGTGTGAACACGAAAACAACTACTCTCTGTCTGGTGTTCTTGTTCTCTTTGGATAAATCCCTCCTTCAAGGCTGCACATCTGGGATGAGAACCTGAAAACCTTAAAACATAAAGACAGCTGGCCCGGCGGAAGCACGAAGCCACCACCCCACTTCCAGGGTGGTCCTGGGGCAGCAAGCCAGGTTCTCGCCCAAAGTGCATATCGCACTGCTCGAGGGGCTCACAGGGATGCACCCCTCTGGCGAGCAGAGGCTGCACCAAAGGGGAGCGACCCAGCCCGAGGATGCCAGTTTGGCCATACGGGCATATTTGGAGAGCTACCTGGTCAAATGGTGTACCCCATTCAAACGTAAACACACACACACACACACACACACACACACACACACTTTCACACAAAACCAAAGTGTGAAAACACCAAAACATAAGTGCGAAGGAGAAGCACTCTCACTCTGGGACGGATGTTCTAGAGTACAGGGGATGCCCCTGCGAAGCCTGCGAATAGTGGGAAAGGCCAGGAGTGCGCATTGGTCTGATGGTTTATTGATTGGCTTGGGCTGCAGGCAGAAAGTGACCAAGTCAATGGCACTCGTACGTGTTCAGATTTGCTGCACAACACAGATATAACCCGACCTGGCTGAAAGGTACTTGAGCAATCTGGCGAAACCCCAAGAATTGGGACGTGCTCAATATTAAGCCCAGTACAGCCCAGACACATCCTACAGCAACACATGAGATATTGACTGTAATGCACGGCTGCATCAAATCTCCTGGTACCAGGAGGGGCAAAATTTGGGCGCGGGGAAAAGTTGTTTGGACAAATTTCGAAGGCCTCCCTCGTACCAAATATTTCCTTCAATTTTAAGGATTCTTTGTGCCATATTGAGCCAGAAGGTGCCATAACGACACCTTTTTTTTTTTCACTATGACATGCACACTCTGATGTTACAGTTCTGCTAGATCGTGATGTAGCTTAGTTGGTAGTTGCGCTGGGTTCTGGGTATAAGGGTCCTGGGTTCAAACCCAGCTTAGGGTATATTTTTTGCTTCGCTTTTTTTGGCCTAACAGCAACCATCCAGAGCCCAGCCGGAATCCACAATGAACATCCACTAGGAAGTAGCAGCAAGGGGCCGCATACCAAATTTTTCCTTCATTTCTAAGGAGCAATACCAAATTTTTACCCCTTTAATTTTGGTCATCCGAAAAAAAAACCTCTTAGATTAAAGCCCCTCCTGGTAGCAACAGACCACAGCCCAACATCTTTCTCTTGCCACAAACAGCAACGAACCAGTCACGCAAATGGACTTCCGCAAGCACTTAACCACCCCAGAACAAAGTAGGCTTCAAAGTAGAAGCTGGTGCAATGTGCAATGAATATGCACATATTGGGCAAGTCTTTTCCAAGTAAATCCCATGTGCATGATACTGCACAATACTGCACTGTGCTACACACCCTTGACCATGCACCATATGGTGCCCTATTTTTATGTATATAGTTGTCTGCCCCCTTCTGCAGCAAAATCAGTAGGAGGACCAATTAAAATCATCAACGATGACACCACCACTGTAATGGACTGGGTCAGATCGAGTCAGACCATCAGTAAATGTGCGCTCTGGTTGGCAGATAAGTGACAGACTGCATTTGGTACCCAACCACTGCAGCTCGACCTGATATTGGTTTAAATCTCTGCAGCGTGTCTTTTTATTTTGCAGATGCACTGTCTCAGCGGCACATTTGGATTCTGCTTGAGTTGACAATGAACACATGCAGGGACTGGCAAAAGGAGTCACATTTTCCTTAGGATAATGTGTTGGAGCTTACGGTCAAACACCGTTGATCACCCACCCTGCATTCTGGCACAGGCCTTGCAGATAATGGTCAACCGATGGCCGTTGGTGACAGGGAATTGACCATAATTAGTGGGTGGCTGACAGTAATGGCTGGTTTTCGGGCGCTTTCTTCAGGGTGACCGAGCCCAGCAGTAGCTTGTGCTGCACCGGACAATTTTGGGGTGTCGTCCAAGATGATAGTGGGTGTCTCACTTCATTTACCTGACCAGTAACTTCCTGTCTGACCCAGCAATCCATTTTCCGAAAAGAGCTTCCTTTTGGCTGATTAGATGCTCGTCAGCGAGAGTCAATTTGCTCTGTTGTGCTACACATCCTGGTTTAAATCAGGGCATATTGTGGGATACCTTGGAACTCCACCCTGCAGGGGGGGTGTTTAAGTATAGGTCCAGACCCCCCACCCCCACCCCCAAATGGCCGCGGCTACAGACATTGCTTGTGCTGTCGCTGAACTTCGGTGCATGGTGATAATGCCATAAGACATGACACTCCTTGAGGGTAGATCAAGCTTATAGTCAACAGAGAACACCTGCTGGTTTGGTTCAGAGCACACTCACTGTGTGGGACCTTTGTTTGTACTATATGCACTACTATTTGAACCAGGCTGTCGCTTGAGAGCTCACTTGGGACCAGGTGTGCCAGAACAAAAAAAAGGTACTTCGGTGCATGGTGAAGGTTTCATTGCCTTGCAGACCCCTAGGGATACGCCCATGGGGAACAGCAGTGAATCTTTGTAAAATTTCCCAAAATCCCAGCCCCTCCTTTGTGTAGTGAAATTGCCCAGAGTTTCTTGGGGGCTTCAAATATGCCCATAAAGGAAACCAGATATTTCTTCGAAAATTTGCGAAAAACTTCAACAAAAATTCCAAAGTTTCGAAATCTCCCCCATCTATATGTAGTCCAAATGCTGAGAATTTCATGTGGAATTCAAATGTGCCAAAAACCCTGCAATTTTTTTTGACCCCCCGCCCCCGCCCCCCCCCACCCCCTTCTTCAGGTGTTGTGTTCTGGTGTTCCGAATTGCCCTCCATGGTAAGGTGAGACTTCCTGCAAACTATACCCTGGCAGATGCCTTTGAATGCGTCCCAGCACTTGCCTTGCGCTGCACCTGGCAGATGCCCTTGGACTGCACCTTGATATATGCCCTTGAACTGCACCCTGGCAGATAATTTCAGCTGCACAATGGCCTTTGAGCTCACTTGAGGTCAACAGCTCCTGGCGGACGCCTTAACCCACACCCTGGCAGATTCCGTGAAGCGCACTGCATCTTGTTTGCTGCGCCAACAAGATGTGTATGCAAGCCTCTGCCTGCGCTTGGGCCGCACTCTGCACGTCCCACGTACCCATTGCTTCATTTTGTACTGCCATACCATCATGTGGCAACGGGGACTTTCAGGTCCTGTTTTGCCTGTGTCACAAATAGATTCCTGCCCATTGACAATTTCCCTCAGTAAACCACCATGTTACCAAATTTTGCTTCCTACAGGGGCCCCTGTATTTAGCTGTCATCAGTCAAAGACCAACCACTGGCAGTGCACCAGCACCGACAGTAGTTGGCTATTTTTGAACAGCCGACCACTAGGACTCCACGACGTTTGTACATCAAAGTGTTAATGATCCAAATTTCGCAGTGCAATTTCTGACCCGCCGTTGACCTCTGCTAGTCATCGTGAGAACAGCGTCATATCTGCCAGTGTATTGATTATGAACCAAGATTGCCATACATTGGGCTAAGCGACAGCACGTTTTTCATACCACACCCTATCCTGCACATTGAACAACTGTTGAAGGTTCTCTCCCTGGATCAGGATCTCTACAGGATCAGTGATCTGTGGACTGTTTTGCTAGGACACAAGACAACGATGGACAGTGGCCTTTGCAATAACAATGGCATCTACCATCCAATTCTATACACAATGGCATCTACCATCCAATTCTATACACTCTGAACCCTCTTGGGACTCGTCCGCTACCTGCATGGGTCATAAGTATTGATAGTATTGATACTTCTGGCATGATGTGATGCTTGAACATCCTGGGGCTGGTTTGATTCTTCGATAGATGTCTGGCTGGTGCATGCCTATGTAGGAGGTGGTGTGAAGGCATCTCTCGGACGACTACAGGCCTGTCTCTAGGTATGGGGGGTGGCTTTTTTAGTTTGGTAGGCTTTGTGCTGTTTAGAGTAGTTTGTGCCATTTATGGGGGATACGGCGCGCGGTGCATGGTCTTTTGGGTAGTGCAGCTGACATTTTTCCCATAATTCCCCCTTGTGCTTTTTCTCAGCACCTCACCGGCCCTGTAGCACTCCGCCCCCCCCCCCCCCCCAGTGAGCCTGTCTGCCGTGGCTACGGGATAGGGTGCCAAGCCAAGTTGCGATCGCTATCGCGATGGTGGACAATAGCGGATTATGAAAGAGAAGGCCCCCCCTTTGCGCATCCTAGAGCGAGGGTAAGCACATTTGTTGGATGGAATGATGGGCATAGTTTCCTGTCTGCACGTTGGGAGCATGTCTTGACGCAGTTGCATGCATGGGGTGTGTGCCGTGACACGTACCGGAAATATGGACATTCCCTTCCGGACCGCATCCAGAAATTGCATTGGATGGTGCCTGCCGTTGTGCACATCAAACAATTTCTGAATGTGAGGAACGTCCGTTACGAGCCAAGGAGAACGAGGAGTAGGCAAATGAATTGATGCAACTACCTTGTGGAATGGGGCAATCCATGAGGTAGCCAAGCAAAACGTAAAACGGACGGAACGACTACGCGATGGGATTGGGCGCCCCATTGGGTGGTGAATCGAAACGCGAAACGGTGGAAACAAAGTACCTTTGGGCACCCGTGAGGTACTTGGCAAGCATTGTAAAGTGGTTGCATGCTTGCCCGGCTCTTTGGCGTTGGGCTGTGCTGGAGAGCGGATCCTTCTCCTTTCATCATCAACCAACGTCCCCTCCATGAGGGGGTGTGGGCGGCTACAACCACCATGCAACCGGTGAGGAGGATGGAGTGGAGGCCTCCGTTGTTGTATGCTTACCCCTTAGGCCACCGCGTCCTCGACAACCTGAAAAATCACTGAAATTGTTTGAGACTACAATGGAAAGAACGCACGCAGTGCGCACGTATCTCCCTCGTGGTCCTCCAAGTGTTTCGGTTTGGGGTGTGTGCAGGGTCAAGGGATTGTGTGGAGGGATCCAAGGTGACCAAGGCAAAATTGACTCCGATAGAGTGCCAGTAGGAATGTATGGTTTGCTGCTTCCATGGAACCCTGCAATGAGCAGTGATTGATTTGATTGAAGTTATTCATGGCACAAGTGCAGAGGGCAGCATGCTGTGGGGACCTCTCTGGAATAGTGTAGGGAAGTGGTGAAAGTGAAGTGTTTAATGAGCTTCTGTTGTTTGTGGCAATGCTGGGCAGTTCATTTGATTGTCTTGGTAATGGCTCCGTACCGCAAAAATTTTGCACAACTACCCTGCTACATAATCCATAAAGGTCCGTGTTGGTAATGGCAATGGAATTCAGTTAAGTACGCATTTCGAGGATCAGTTTTGAGAAAAAGAGGCCCGCAGTGATCCACCACCCATTTTGCAACCTAAATATCTCAAAACTGGTGGTGTTTATGACATCAACACGACGTGCTCAATGCGACCGGAGGGGCACACCCTTGGGCAAGCGGCGAAGCCCCGTCCAAAGTGGTGCAGCCCTTTGCCGTTGGCCAGGGGGCAAGCCAACTCGCATTTTGGGTGGGCTGCATAACTTGGAAAAATGTACGGGCTCAGAATTTTGAGTTTTCAGCCCGTGCCGTGCGGGTTGCCAGCATGAGGGGCCTAGAGGAAGCAGATGCTGGCGCGGGGGAGGGGGAGGTCACCCCTGCCCTGTTTTGGGGGGCTTCCTACTGCTAGAGGGCTGGATGGCGAGGAGGAGGCTCCACGGGGAGCTCTCAGGCTGGAAAGCCCACATCTGTTGCGCCCTACTGCTTCTTATTGCGTCTTACTGCGCTGCCTAGGTGAGCGTACGTGCTTCTGACTATGAAAAGCGCTAACAGACTGTCCAAGGGATTTCACAAAAATACTGTGGACGCACCACTCCCCCCCCCCCCCCCCACTAATAGTACAGCACCCATATCAAAGTCTCACCACCATTCAGGGGTTGACAATGTGGTCGGTGGTTAGGGCACAATGAGTACTTCACCGCACTAGCTCCTCCTCAATGACAATGTGCAACCTTGTTGCCAGCTGTTTGTTACACACAGCCTTCAGCACACTGCTTGGCCAAGTAATGGATTGCTCCTTCACATTTGTGCTGTCTCCCTCCCCGGACCAGATGGGTGGTGGGGTTCAACGGGGCCGCTGGTGCATGTGCAGCAAGAAAAACGGAAGAATGAGTGAAAACAGCAGTGTGCCATGCACAGAGAACGCAATACGGAGGAAGGAAGTCAATACTGAGGTGGAAAAAGTCGCTGTACGCCATGGACTTGGCAGCACTGCCATCACAACTCTGATGTTGAGGAGGGTTGGGGGAGTACGGGGCATGCAGGTTTGGAGTTTTCAGAGTTACAGGGCTGCAAACGCTTTTTCAGGTGATGCACTGTGGCTGCATCACCCTGGAAAATATCCTCCACAACAGACCATTTCTCCTTCAGGAGCTGAGCGGTGATACATCACGGAGGAGGAGCTAGTGTTTGCGGGGCTCATAGGGAAATGTGAAAAACGGAAAACTCTGTCTCCTCCTGAGACCCATCCACGAAAAGTACATCCCAACTATTGTTCGTCATGTGCTGAATAACATTCCGCATGTCTGGCAGCAAAGCCGGCCTTTTGTCCCCTTCTGGCATCAACAGTTTCCCCTTAGGCATTGGAGTAGCCACACCCCGTGAGAAGGTGGGCTCATCAGTGAACACATTTGTCGCTGGACGCACTGCTGTAGGTTATGGCATCTATGCATTGCTTCCACCTCTTAGAATGAAGTTTCTGACTCGGAGGCCCATGTCTCCAGGACTGCCAACCAGGTCTCCACAAAGTTGAATATGACTGGTGACTCGCCTCTGAAGAGTGTTTGGCAGGGGGGTTCAGGCCATGGCAAGCTGGCGAAGCCCGCTCACCGAAGGCACTTGAGAAGTCTCTCGGAATCAAGGATCAGAACTGTCCAATGCTACGATTGTCCCACAAGGCGGTGTGGTAGCGGACATGACACATAGTGAGGATAGCCTGATTCTGATACCAGAAAATGCAGTGGGAACTGCCACGCCTGTAGGCATCCCAGTGTGCTACTGGAGCACACTGCAGGAGGTTGCACTGGGTCCTGTTGGGAGGTGAGTCCAGTGGGTGCCTTCACACATGGGGATCGACGGCGATGCAGCAGTGGATGAGTGCACGTGAGATGGGGCTGACAAGTCGGTGTACAACAGAGGGGGCCGATCCTGGTCAGGACCCGACCCCAAAGGGGGGGGGGTCCCCCCCCTCTACAGACCCCAAAATGGTTGTACAGATCAATGGGTTTTGTGGGCACTGGAGATTTTGTTTTAGGCATACGGCAGGGGGAAATTTTTTTGTTTGACCCTATGTGTCTGTACTCAAAATACTTAGAATTTTGTGGAGAATTCAAAAATGGCTGAAAAGCACAAAAAAGGAGTTTGACCCCGACCCAGCCTCCGGGTCGGACCTTGCCTGATGGGAGCCTGAGTTGATGCGCAATCCCACTTGCGCATATTCAAAATGATCAGGATCCGGTGGTCAAAAAGCGTGCGCGGTCACCACGCAGCCTAGTAAATGTCCATAATGGCATTGAGGGAGTATTGCCTGTGCCAATTTCGGCATGTATGATAGACCCCAGTTGCCTGGTGACAGGGTGACAGCAACTGGGAGTTTAGGCTCCAGCGGGACTAGCGGGAAATCGCGTTATGGCCATACAAATGTTGGGAGAAATATGCAACAGTCAGTAGCCCAGCAAAATGCTTTGCAGGCAATGTTGTCGATTTTGTTGTCATAATCATGTCTGAGGCAGTTACCAGTGTGCCTGAGGAGTCTGAGGAGCGAAGCGACACAAACCGCAACACAGATTCCAGCAAGCGGAGTCGCGATGTGCCTGAGGATGCAGAGGAAGATGGGTCCCCTCCATGCAAGAAATTGGCAGAAGATAATGCAGGTGTGTTGTAGGACAGATAAAACTGGAGTAAAATGTACAGTTTGAAATTGTTGATACAGTCCTTAATGTGTCCAAGTGTCGCCATTGACAGCGAAAAATTGGATGGTGTCTGGTGACTCGGAATGCAAGTGGCACCTTTTTAGGTGTTTTGACAGCATCAAGGCAAGGT
Source organism: Eutreptiella sp. 'Long Island Sound 2002' (assembly GCA_964036045.1). NCBI lineage: Eukaryota > Euglenozoa > Euglenophyceae > Eutreptiales > Eutreptiaceae > Eutreptiella > Eutreptiella sp. 'Long Island Sound 2002'. The sequence goes on from OZ038388.1 coordinate 1,530,905, forward strand.
AAGGGTGTGAGGGCATCCGCACATACAGTTGCAGTGTCATGACATCATCAGCAGCAAGTTAAGGGCGTCAGGAAAGGTAAAACACATCCCCCTCCCCCCCCCCCGTCCTGGGGGGGGGTCAAACGGGATTGGTACACAACCTGCTTATGCAGTTTTTCAGCCTCCACAGCTCAAAAATCGAAGTCACCTCGCAGAGGTTGTTAGATCAAAGCACGCAGGCCTGTATAAAGGGGAAAACGCCACATACCCCTCCATTTTGGGCCTTTTTGGGCCTATTCACGTACCCTACCCCAAGGGGTTGAATTGTGAGGTTAACCCCTTGTAAAATCATTATTTTGTCCAATAAACGCATCCCCCAATGAGTTTTTGGTCCGGACCCCTCAGACCCCCCCCCCCCCCCCCCACTTGAGACCCACTTTTTGGAGGTTTTGAGGGAGGAGGGGGGGGGGGGGGCGCAAACAAATCGACAAACTGACCCCCCTTTTTTTGGGTCGAAAATCATGAATCTTTTGGTTTTTTCCAATTTTGAGCCGAAAAAGTGCTCCCAGGTCCTAACTCCATGGGGTTTGTATGGGGCGGAGTGGGACGAGCGCTGCTGCAGATTATGCATTTTTCAGCTATTTTTGCTATGTTGGCGGTTTTGGCGACCTCAGTGACCCCGTGGTACCCACTTTGAGGGGTGTGAGTGGGGATGTTGTGATAGTATATGCCTACTAGGATACGAATGGACGTTTTTTTGCAGTCTCTAGCCCTGCTTAGGGCCGGTCAAAGCCCATGCCAAAGACGTGAAATGCCTGTTTTCCACCAATAATGGCTTCAATGAATGAATGGGACGGTGCACAACCTGCTTATGCAGTTTTTCACCTTGGACAGCTCAAAAATCCAAGTTTTCGAAACTTCTTTTTTTAATGCCGTGATCACCTAAAATGACCATCCAACATATATAAAGCATGTTTTAGGCCGTATTTATTTTGATTTCACCTTATTTGGGTATTGGGCGCACGGGGGGCGGGGTCTCCCAAGGGATTGGTACACAACCTGCTTATGCAGTTTTTCACCCTGGACAGCTCAAAAATCGAAGTTTCCAAAACATATATTTTTGATGCCATGATCGCCTAAAATGACCATCCAAGATATGTTTTAGCCCGTATTTTTAAAGTAGTTTTTACCCCATTTTGGGTGTGTGTTGCTTGGGGTAGATTCTCTGCGAGGTGGACTTGCCAAAGGCAATAGAATCACCTCGCAGAGGTTGTTAGATCAAAGCCGCGTAGGCCCGTATAAAGGGGAAAACACCACATACACCCCCCTTTTGGGCTCTTTTGGGGCCTATTCGCGTACCCTACCTCAAGTGGTTGAATCGTTTGTTTTACCCCTTGTAACACCCCTTGAATGTTTGTCCCCTCCGTGATTCTTTCCTTCAGACCACCCTGCCCCCCTCTCTCTTTACGGAAGATGGCTCTCTACGCGGACGTGTCCAGGCCATTGCACGTGATACCAGTGCTCTTGCGGTGATTTGGGTGGTGGATAAAGGCCCGGGGCAACTGTGGGGTTTCTGCCGTGCTTGGGCCTGGGATGCCCTCCATGCCTTCATGCGGGAACAGGGCTACACCAGGGCAACAATGGACGCGGTGACTATTTTTCGAGAGCTGCAGCATGACGTTTCACATCATACTTCACCCAAGAATCCTAAAGCGTGTCTAGCGCTCCTCTATCTTATTGGCAAGGCTAAATCTGGATTACGGTTGAAATCCTGTGGTGACCTATTGCTGCCGCTTCTTCACCCCTTGTCTCCCGCTCCCACCTGCGTATTGCCGCCCGCGCTTATACCTGCTTTTTGAAGACATTGCTGCGTGAGTTACCGGCGGCCTTCTTGGTTATGAACCTCAATGACATGGGACAGTGGGTTCAGAAACCTTAATTCCTGGTCCCCCAGTGCATAGGCGAAGCTGATTGTAAGGACCAATTTAATCATGTCCCACCCTCCAAGGTTATCATGCACATGCGTGAAGCTGCTGCTTCGTTGAAAGCCCGCCGACGTTGGCGAGCAACCACGCTCGGCTGGAATATCCACAAGGGCAATCGCCACTTAGACCGAGCAGGGTGTGCAAAAAGTCCACCTTCCATCTTATCACCATGGACCAGCTCATTGCTATTGTGGAGTTCTCTTTAACGTGTGACATCAACCACAGTACGGTGCATGTGTGTTTCAATCTGTGCATGCCCTCCCTGTACCATTGCCCATGCACACCCCAACGCGCTCGATGATATCTAGCGCCTCAAGCATGGGGCTCCACTGCAGAGCTTTTGGGCTACTACCGGTTGCCACACTACCAAGGTGTTTCTGGTGCCCTGTCAAATACCCTTTCTTTTCTTGCGTTGTGGGGGTCGTTCCTTTTGTCTATTACGGCGTGGATATAGCTGGCCATCCTATCGGGATACTCGCCGCTCGCCGTGCACGCGTCTGCCACAATGGTTGTGCACCGCATCTTGGCCAAGACACAGTTTGATGTTCCCCTTTCCACTCGGTGGGTGGCTTTTATTGCTTCTCGCCTGCTGCAGTCCTTCTCAGACACCGTCTCCGATTTACTGTCGTGGCTACGGCGGTGTGCTGTCTGGCGGGGTTCCTGCTATGCATCCTCGCACCTCACGCACACGGGCCCCTGTACTGATTTTTGTGCTGATTGGTCATCTGATGTCGTGGCCCTTCGGGACCTGCAGTCCATCTTCTCATCTAAACCACTGGTAGACTAGGGAGTCCACCAGGGGAGAGGGGCTACTGCTGCTGTGTGATGTCTTGAAGTCTTGCCTAGTGCCACGTGGTATGCTCAGCTGCTTGGTACTAACCAGGATATGGTCGTAGGACCGTAGTTGTAGTGGACTAGACTCGTTTACACGTTGTCTATTGCACTACACTGAATGACGTGTCACTGAAGATCTCTTCTTTCCTTGCTATTGGGTAGCTCAAAAATCGAAGTTTTGGAAACTTATTTTTTTGATATTGTGATCACCTAAAATGACCATCCAAGATATGTTTTAGCCCGGGTTTATGCAGTTTTTAGGCGACTGCTTCCTTATGGACTATTTCCCACGCAACTGCCCATATTTTGTATTGAAGCCACCTGCTGCCAGCCGACATTTTCCTTTGATCCTCCTCCCAAATTTGATGGCATCGCGGGCAGCTTGCAACAACTCCTCCTTCTGGGATATCCAACCTCTCAATGTTTTCTTGTCAAGGGTGTTGTCTTCCAGAATTTTGCGTTTGCTGACCCCCTTGTCCAAAGCATCCAAACACTGCAGAAACTGAAAACACAGAACAAACAACAGATGGCGCAAAGCGCCTAAAGCAAAATTGGACAAAGGGCTGACCTATAAACCCCCCCCCCACCACCACCTATTGTCCCCCCCTTTGGCTTCATCAAGAATACTATAACCCCCGGGAGGGTTATAGGTGGGGGGGGGGGTTTAATAGATCTATGCAACCATCACAGAACTGCATTGATGTGTGATGCAGCAGACAGTGGTGGGTGTCTGTCTGTTTCACCAACCAACCTTGTGGTCCAACTGCTTTACAGCATCAGTTCTTACGTTCTTGCACGCAGAAAAATCTGCATCAAGCTCCGAAGATGAAGACACAGCAAAGGGGAAGTCCAAGAACAAGAAGCATATGGTTACACTCAGCAGTGGCCGAGCAGTAAATGTGAAAAAAGTCCGAAATCATGTGAACCCCCTGACTGCATTATACAACAGGTCAGCTGTAACACCCATCCATTTTGCCTGAGCCCTTAGCCTGAAAATCTCACCCTGCCCTTGTGGCTGTTCACGGGCTGCAGCGGGGTTGGGGTACAGGAGCTGCAGGGCAATGCACAAGCAGTGAAATGGTTATTTGCTGGATTCAGGAGTACCCAAAGCAGGTTGTTTGCTGGAGGGAACCTGCTACAAATCAAAGGGATTCCATGCCAGATGTTTTTCTGGCGGTGGAGGATGAAATGTGTGTCAACCCAAGCGAAAGGTAAATGATTTTGGAGCGCTGAAAGCACCCATCCCCCCCCCCCCCCCCATATCTTGCAGAGGGGGAGCGTCAGCGCGCTGATGATGTGCATGGGTGGTATAGGGCACGCATTGAGCATTTGTTTGGACAGTTGTGGTATTGGGATTTGGTTAGGAACATCTGGGCCCTGATGAGTTGGACCAGTCCATGCGTGTTTTGTTGCATTTCACGCTATTTTGCATTTGATAAAAGCAACCCGGTCGCCACGCAAGATGAAGGAGAGGATGAGGCAGATGTGTGTGCCTTGTGTTGTCTGAAGCGCTCCACCATCACAGCTTGTAGTGAATGCCAGGAGCATTATTGCAATGAATGTATTGATGCCCACACTTGTGGGAGCCAATACATGCGTAATACCCATTGATGTTGAAATTCTCCATTTCGCTTTATGCAGCGTGCTTTGTAGGGAAGGTTTGCGGTCCACTCTGGTCGACTTGTGGGGCTCCTCTAGGGGAGGATAAATCCGGGGATACAGCGTCGATAGTTAATACAAAAGTAGCGCGCTGGGCAAACGTCCCCCAGAATGTCACCAAAGTGGCCCAAGTGCCAGATGCGTGTGCCCACACCGCAGTGGATGCCCTATGTGCGGATGCTTGTACCATGTGTTGTCCTGCTCACAGGCCTGTAGCTTTGCCCAAGGAATTGCAAGAAGGCGGAACATGGAACGACATCTATTTGGACCCCAGCAAGCCATTGGTACTAGATATCGGTTGTGCCAAGGGACACTATTGTCTGGAGGTATGCCGCAATCACAGTCAGCGTTCCATTACAAAGTCTTTGTGGGGTGAAGTTGTTACAACGATGGTTGGCGCTGGGTTCTGTGCAACAGCAAGGAGCAAAAAAGTTGCAGGATATGCTAGCAGATTTTTTTCCTGCATTTTTGGCGTTCTTATTAACCCCCACCCTCCCTATGTCCACCCCCGTGGCGCCAAACCGGAAGTACCAACTGGTGACCCTACTCTGTGTTTATGGTGCATTCCCTCCCCCCAGTATCAAAATCAATGGAAGGAACGTTAGCATGCTGGACGGGCCCAGCATCTTTTTAGGCGTAAACCCCCAACACCAACCAGCACTATCCCAGTGCTATCCAAGATTTCTCCACCTTGAGGTCCTCAAGACAGCAGCAGTTATTTAACCATGTGAGTATTCTCCACATTGACAACGCCCATGCAGCAGGGGTTATATAGCCTTCTTAGTACTCTCTGTGTTGGGGACCTCGATACAGGAGTGGTTATGGTGTGGTGTTGCGGTCAGCAGGGATGGTTTTTGGGTTGATTTGGTTGGAAGGTGGCAATTTTCTGGTGTGCTTTGGGCTTGCTCTAGGGGAGAGTAATCTTGGGACAAAAGTCTAGGACACTAGCCCCGGTAGTGTGGCAGGCGCACACTGCGCAAACACCGCTTCTGCTGGTGAGCGGGGGATCGGTGGTGGCAACCAAGAGCCCAAAAAGTGCAGTATTTTGTGGGTTTGAGAACACTAGGCATTGTGTCTGGTGTCATCATTCGTGATGAGAAATGCTTCTTTTCCTTTGGCAAGGTGGCCTGTGTCAAGCGTAAGTCCCTAATTTTTTTTTATTTCGCATAAGTTGGTTTTTTTTTTTAAGGCATAAGTCGAGTGTGAGGGGGAAAAAATTGAAAATGTATGGCACGCGATTTACGCCTTTTTTTTTTTTGACGTGACCTACACCTAAAAAAAAGGGTTACGCAATTTAGGCTTTTTTTAAAAGAAAAAAAAAGTGAGTTGCGCTTTTTTTACACGACCTCCGTTTTTTTTGATATGCGACCTACTGCAAAAAAACACTGAGTTGCACTTTAAAAAAAAAAAAGCGAGGTACCAATTTTTTGGTACGCGACCTGCGCTTTTTTTGATACGCGACCCCCCAAAAAAATAAAAATAAGCGAGTTACGCCTTTTTTTTTTTAAAAGAAAGCGAGTTGTGTCCCTTGAGAAGGCAGGGGTGAGGTAGCCCTTTCTGATTTTGTCCCCTTGTTCAGGGACCCCCAAGAATGCAGGGGGTTATGTAGCACTTCCGCCCTCTTGTGGGCCCCCGAGAAGGCAGGGGTGAGGCAGCCACTTCTGATTTTGTGGTAGCCACTTCGGATGCCAACGTGTCAGACGCCCGTCGATGAAACCAAGCCTCTTGTTGTGGGATTGCTTGAGCGACAAGGACATTCTTGCGTGGCTTCACGACAAGTTGTACCACAATGAGGTCGGTGAGCCACGGGCATGGACTATGGCGATGGCATACATTGTGTCCCACCTGAACATCATAAGGAAGTACGAAGACAGTAAGGGCACCAGCCATACAACTGTTGGTTTGGCTTGGAGGCGCCGCCACATATTTATTGTTAAATAGTGACGATCGCGAAGGGCTCCATTGGTTTGTTTGTGCTGTGGACTGCAGAGCACTAGTATGGGCCTTCAAAGTCCACATTTGGGAGCCACTTTTTGGTATTTCCTTGGTCCGGCCGATCCTTGGTCCGGCCGATGTTCAAACGCCTCCAGTCAAAGGGGGTTGCCGCACATACTCGGGCTTGGGGTTTTCAAAAGGATGATTGGTCGTGTGGCCATGAATTGCTGCATCTTTGTGATGAGGTGGCTGGCCATAGGGGAAGCCTAGAGGACGTTGATGTTACACCTTTGCCGAAAGGATTCATCAAGGAAGTACTGATCATCATCGGTGCAGATCGCTCCATCCGAGTCCCCGGCACCATCCCTGAGAATGGGTGAGAGGGGGAGGTGAATTGGTGGGAGCTTGGAGAATCTCCTCCTCCCCTAGCCTCCAACCCTGAGTCCCCGCCCCCATCTAAGTCCCCCTCCTTTTTGATGAAGAGGATCCTCTTTCGGAACCCGAGGGCAACACTACTGCTCCTCCTCGGAGCCAACAATTGGAGAATGTCCTGCCTTCCCAGCCTCCAGCTCCGAGGACGTGCCCTCAGATGGGAAGCCGGTGAAGGGCAATGTTAAGGCCCCTCCACAGACCCCGCAGTTTACTTCCTCTTCCGACCCCCCCCACAAGTGATGATGCCCGTCCATACGTGTTCATCCGCGGGAAGTGTGTCGAGGTCCCTGAGGCGTACCCAAAGGGCGTAGAGGGTCGGTTGGTGAACGACCAATGATTTATTCGAGAGCTTGAAGAGTTCTTTGCGAAGGATATCCGTGACGCTTGTGCGTGGAACACGAATCCGCATGCAAATTCGAAGGCATCGGACACAAAGAGTGCTTTGTTCTACAAGCGTGTGTTCGGCGATTTCTTGTAGTTGGCCCCACGCCATTATGGTTGCATGCGAAGAATGTAGTTGGCTCGAGGTGACCGGACTCAGGTGGTATCGCTGGCTTGAGCTTGGTAGTCGGTGGCGCCGGCAGCAATATAGTCATTTTGATACCACTTGCCAAAGGCCAAAGGGCAAATTGCATTTTTTGTTTGTGGTCATGATGAGTGTGCTCCACGTTATTTCCGCCATCTGCCGGCGATGAGCATAAAAACCACCCTTCACGCCACGGCTCCATTGCTGTACCCGTGCCGGAGGTACCCAAAATACCCGTGGGGGCTATATGCTTCACCTCCTGCGGTAGCAATGGCGGTTGTTGGTGTTTCCCCGGTTTTTTTTTGGAAGAAAGGGTTTATTTTTGAAAAAAGGGGTTGTTTTTTCCATACGCGATTTACACCAAAAAAAAATTTCTGTCGCGAAAAGAATGCAACGTACGCCCCCCCCAAAAAAGTTACGCGACTTACGCCAAGAAAAAAAGCGAGTTACGCTTATTTCCACAATTGAGTTACGCTTTCCTCGGTCAACCCTTCCCAACACAGAGCTGTGGAGGGCAGTGAGATCATGATGGCTGGGCTGTGGTGAGGGTGCGGACGATGGCACTGGAGATGGCCAGCCAGGACTGCCCTATGCGCATCAGAATTTCTTGTTGTTATTTTTTCCTACCCAGAATAGCCTCCCATTTTTAGCTGACTGGCAAAGGTGGCTGGCGGTCCACTGGTGCCAGCCAGCCGGTACCCAACAGATTTACTGGGGAGTTCTGCCGTTTCCTTGTTCATCCTCAGTGCAGTCCTGTGGCAGATTAAGGCTCTTTGCCATGAGCCTGATGTGTGCGCTGTGATGGCTTATTTCGAACAATTTGCCATCAGGATTTGGCGTGCATATGCAGGAGAGATGATGACCGCATTATTGGGTGTAATGTGTTGTATGTATCCAGGAAATCTATGGTGGGGATGGGAACCTTGGGAAGCAGAAGAGTCTTCGAAATCCAGGAGAACACTGGAAAGGTGGAAAAGGGGTTAGACAAACAGAGACCTGGGCTGAAAATGCTTGGAATTTCTCAATTTCCCCCATTTTCCCAGTTCCCTGTCTCTGCCTGCACCATCAAAATTTCTGCTGAGTACATCCCTGCACTGCTCCACTGCTTCTCCTAGTGTTGAAGCTTTGCTCCTAGTGGCACTTGGTGCGCTCTGCGATTCTGTAGGGTGCAAAGAAATGGCCTGAGCTCAATTGGCTCGGACTGGAGATCCGGGAGCCGTTGGTCATCAGGGGCAATGAATGGGCCCAATCCAGTTCATTGAGAAATCTTCGATATATCAATGGCAATGCCAGCGCTGGAATGGCTGATTTGCTGACAGCTTTTCCCAAAGGTATTTCAAGGGCAGCATCCCAGACCAGCCGATGTGCTAAGGTGTACCTATTGTGCTGGCCTCCTAAAGTCTTAGTACAAAAGGTAACACCTTAGCGCATCGGCAAGGGGGGTTCCACTGATCATTATTGCCCTGTGTTATCCCCTTGCTGGTGCACTAAGGTCACCCTAGTGTGCTAAATTCCTACTGTGCTAACCCCTGTAGTGATCGCACATTTAGTACACCTTGGCACATCGACAAGCGGGGTTTCACTGTTAGCACAATAGGTACACCTTAGCGCAGCAGGCTGTGTTGGAGCAGCCTCATCCTGGATTGCACAGCAGCATATTTCAGTGATTTGACCCACACTGGTGACACCTGCGGGTTCGAGTCAAGCCCGAGACTGCTGTTGTGGAGGTTAACCCAACCCCAGACCAGCATGCCACCCATCCAGATGGGGGGTTCTGAAATATTGGATACCATGCGGGGATTTGGGACCCCCCCCCTTTCTGAAATTGCCCGGTCTGTGAAGCAGATTATTGCAGGTCCTCGCCAGCTACTCACAACGAAGGGGTGGCAGGTCTCTCGAGACGCTCGCATTGCCCTGTTATACCTGATTGGGAAAGGTAAGTCACTGTACTTACCTGTGATTTCTTGGAGACCCATTTGCGCCTTGGCACACCCTATCGTACCTCGGTACTGACTGTGTCTTGCCGCACGTGCCTTTTCCTGTTTTCTGCGATTTTTGACTGGTGAAATCCCTGGCTGCTTTCACCATCACAACGTTAACGCCGTTGCGGAGTGGTATGTGTAGCTGGACACATGGTCCTGCAGCCACATTGTCGAGGCCGATTGTAAAGACGCGTTCAGCAACGTCAATCCCAAACTGGTTGTACAATATTTAAATCAGAGCACAGAGTGGCTGAAGTCCAAACACCAGTGGCGAGCTACACAAATGTGCTGGTGGATTCACAAGACCGATAAGTCAATGGACAGAGCAGGAAATGCCATAGATTACAACTGTACAGTACTACCCCATGCTGAATTTCTTCAGCTCATCACTCTCTCTTTGTGCAGTGACAATTTTTGCTGGGCGGTAGGGAGTGCATGGCAACGCCTTTTTGCGATCCCCATGGGAGGAACCCTGAGTAACATTTGGAAGTTGCCTGTTCTTTGTCCATGCATGAAGCACCCAGGAGTCCGGTGTACTTCGTGCACTTGGGATATGTATGCATAGAGTTCAGGGGAGGGGGACATGTGTTGCTCATCCATCATCCATCTGTGTTCACGGCACAGTGGGAATTGAAATTAGGGCCCCCGCTGCAATCTGCATGGGCGGTACAAGATACCGCACTCGCAAATGTGTATACCAGTGTTCTAGTGAATTGTCTACCTTTCATACGTTCCTGGGGTGCACTGCTGCTTAGTTGCACAGCATGGATGAATATGGGCCTCCTGTGTGGGCATTCTGGACTTGTGACGCTACGAGCTGCCCACCGTGCACTTACGAGAGTCATAGCACAGACCCCACACGACGTTCTGGCTTGCAGAAAATGTATTGCTTTTATTATGCCACATTTGCCCACAAAAAGCAACGGTCACCCGTCTTGTATGTACTTGGCTCCGGCGCTTTGCCCATTGGGATGGCTATAGCTGTGGTTCGTTCCATGTCTCGCATCCCGGGTGATATAATGAATGGTGCAACAGTGATTGGAATGTTTTACAGAAAATTGCCTTCCACCTTTAGGTGGGAGGGGGGGGGGGTGGCCTGCATTCTGCCATGCGCTTGTACCGTGTTTTTATATGTCCTGTGTCCCGTGTACCATGCTGCTGATGACTACGATGTTGCCTCCTCCCACATGCAAAAGGTCCTCGTTTCCTCTCTACCCACAGACCTTTTGCGAAAGGCGCCTAGGGCCGTCCTTCGGCTCTTGACAGGCTTTTCTTCCCTTCTTGTGAACTGCATGTGCCTGTTGTGTTGACGTCTTGCCAACCAACAAACCACACATGACAGTTCACACCTCACCATACGGGGTTGTTCACCTATTAATTACAATGGGGAAGCCGCCGTGCACCAGAAACCCCCCCCCCCCCCTCCAACCCCCCCCTTTTCCCAAATGCCCCCCGCAGGTTTTTAAGCATAGTGTCCGATTTTTTGAGAACCCAGGCGTCCTCCATGAGCATGCTGTGCTGGAAGAGCCACCACGGGTGGGCAAAGTGCTGGTGGGGCTTTGGATCCTGAAAAGACCCGAATACAAAAGACCCAATCGACAAAAGGTGAAGAGAGAGCGAGAGAGAGAGCGAGAGAGAGAGAGAGAGAGAGAGAGAGAGAGAGAGACAGAGAGAGAGAGAGAGACAGAGAGAGAGAGAGAGAGAGAGAGAGAGAGAGAGAGAGAGAGAGAGAGAGAGAGAGCAGGATCAAGAAACATAACAGGAATAGATATATGGTGAGAATGAGAAGAGCGACAGGGATGAGCATAATCAGAAATGGACAGATACAGAAGGAAGAAAGAGGGTGCAAATATGGCAAAACAAACCCAATTTTTTCCCAGAGTGTAGTACAGCACGGTCCTGGGGCCGGGATTTCACTGTTTACAGTGAAACCTTGGGGCAGGTTGGGGTGTCACAACAGGAATCCCCAAAACAGTGTTGGTTGAAAAATGGTGTTTTCAGAAATCTAAGGATTTGTTGGGGGTTTGTGGTCATTTTTCTGCAACAGTGAAACTGCCTATCCCGGGTGGAGGCCAACACCTTCGGATGTCAGGTTCGTACCCCCAAGCCAGAAGACCCAAAAGAGCAAATAGTTTTTGAATTTATCGCGCCTGACTGTTTTTTGTGGTTGGTTTGTTCTAGTTTGTGTTCGCAACATTTTTTTCATTCAGTCGCGTGTGTGTGTACTAAGAAAACGGTAACAGGAGTCAAACACTTTCACTGTTGACAGTGAAACTATTTCCCATACTGTGATGTCCAGGGGTAAACAGGGAAAAGGGTAAAGTGAATTTTATTTTTGGAAGAGGCCTATAAAAAACAGAACCAGAATTATAGCCGGATTGTCGTTTGGTCCAATGGTTATCACCCTCGTCTCGTACCACTGGGGGCTAGGTTCGATTCCCAATAGATCCCCCCTCCTAGCCACCTTGTGGCATACCACACCAGTACATGGTCACCCACTAGGCATGGTAGGTGCCCCGTTGCAGGGGGGGTACACTACTAGTACTACCAAACCGTTTTTAGACATAGTTTTTAGACATGTTTTGTAGTATATAGTTGACCATGTAGTGAGACACTAGATTTCTAGCCCTGGTAGTAGGAAAAATACCCCACTAGGACTTGGAGGCATTAATAGAGTTGTACCAGACCCGTTGTGTCCTTGTGGCTTCCCTGTGGTTGTGGTGCATGGGGGGACAGTGGGGTGCCAGGTGAGGATCTTATTGAGGTTCCCCCCCCCCCCAATGTGCTTGCATTCACTCTGTTGTCCACCTGCTTTTCAGGTGGGAGGCATGCACAGCACTGGACCACAAGGACTTTCACAATCAACAGTGAAACCACTTGCAGCCACTTCGCACCACATGTTGTATTTCAACCTCTGCACAAGTTCTGCCGTTTTGATATTCTGCTAGCTGACACCTTCTCACGATTGAGTTTCACCATCGACAGTTAAACCATTGGTTGCTATCTACTTGTTATGTCTGTATGTGATCTGCCTTTGACGCCCTAGAGTTGCAATCTTGTTTTTCACCATTAACGCCACTGACACCCGACTCCCCTGGAGGCACTTCACTAGATTCCGTTGTGAAGGTGACCGCCTGGTCCGGGTGCTGGGGCTCCACATGCGGGTCACGGCGGTCATGCATTTTACAGGATCCTGCAGAACGCAAGGACGAGCCACAAGTAGGAGAAAAACAGCCCAAAACACCATGAAATTGCATTTCCGAGGCACCTTTTCTAACGGGGTTTCGCTGTCAACACTCAAAGTGTGCGGTAGGCAATTTGGTTGAAATCAGTATTTGTCTTTGGTTGTCAATAGAGCATTGGTTTTGGTTTGGCACCATCATGCCAAATACTAGATTCACGTTGTTCTGGCTGTGTTCAAATTGCTAAATTTGTTTTTGAATACGAGGCGCAAAGCAACCAGCAGGTCCTAAAAATGACATTTGTGTGCCCTGGTGCTGCAACATTGTGTCTCCTGCTCCTCGTTTACTTGTACCGGTTCCTTCTGCCAAGGGATGCACAATAAAGGCGGCAATTAATTTTGCACCGGTGCAATCCTACCATGCGTGATATCATGCTGGCCCCTTTTGAATGCGCGGTACATGGACGACAGACCCACAACAGGCAAGAGGAAGGGAGACCACAAGCTTCATGCACCGCGCGCACAGAACATTGCAACGGATGCCGGTCAGTGTATGCACCGTCCCCCATTTTGGACCTTTGTTCTCCATGGGTTTCATCGTCAACAGTGAAAGTGCTCTGTGATTGTATGCTATTTGTGTAATTATGATCTATGAACCATTGCGTAAGCATCCGATGATACGTTCCGGCCTAGTTCACCTTGTGTTTCACAGCTGACAGTGAAAGTCACTCCCTGTCCCCCCTCCTGATGGCAATTGCAGCTTGAGTCATCACAGTGTACTTTCACTGTCAACTGTGAAACACACTGCCATAATGACACCTGTGCCCGAAATGCCTGAAACCAGTGTTAGCTTTTTTCCTGTCACCGCACTGCTCTCTGATGACCTACTGCACAGCTTCGTCCGGAAGTGCACTATATTGGATTTTGCTTTTGCTTTGCATCGGACAGGAACAATCATTTATAAACCATAAACTGTACCCTTCAGCCTCTGTCTTGGACTGCACGGACATATGACACTGTCCCTGTGTATTTGCACTGTACTTCATTGCAGCAGCCGTGTACTGTTTATCTTGTATCTTAGTTTCACCAACAGGGTCATATATCTAGTCTGTTGTTTCCACGTTGCACCTCTGAGTGCAGTATAAAACTCTGTTTCACTGTTAACAGTGAAGCTCTCTCCCTTGTTGATGTCATTTGCCAGTGCCAGTGTTTTTCATCACGAATATGCTTCTACACATGCAGCTAAACTGTGTGCACAAGTGCCCTACCTGTGTTTTGTGTTGCTCTTTTACATACACTCGTTTGTCACAGGGGGAAGTTGTTCGTGGCTGCACTTGGTCCACAGCCGCAGATGGGATGGAATGGAGGGGGGGGGTGCTGGGGATGCTGTCCATCACACCTCAATGCTTCTATGTCAGTTGCTATTTCACTGTTGACAGTGAAACATTATCAAATATGGCCCCCACAGTGCAGTTTTGGGAAATTGAATTTTTATATGAGTTTCACTGTTGGCCACACAGGCCAAGAATCACCTCGAAGAGAGGTTGTTAGATCAAGCGCAGGCATGGGCGTCGTATACCCCACTTTTTGGGGGTCATTCGCGTAGCATACCCCAAGACATGATATTGGATGTCCAACCCCTTGTAAAATCATCATTTTGCCCAATAAGACCACCCCCCAATGGATTTTTTGATTCTGAGGCCTCTATCCCCTAAAACTGGATAACACTTTTTTGAGGGGGGGGGGGGGGTGGGGGGGGGATGGGGGGGGGTCAAAAGTTTTCGCTGAGAAGGCTCCAAGCAATGGGGAGACACATTTATGTCACATCCAGCCCCGGTCGAATGGTAACGCACCCAGCCGCAGATTTTTCGGTCGGCGGTTCGAATCCTGGTGGGCGGACGCCGGTGGCGGCGCCGCTGCCGTATTGACCGCACCTGGGTTCGAACCGCTGACGAAAAAGTCTGCGATCGCCTGCATTACCAGTCGGCCACTGCCAATTCTGGGACTAGTTTTTCTCCCCACTGCTTGGACACGTGTCTGCCAGTGACAAAAAACCCAAAGTGTGTGTTTCTATCTGACTGACTGCTGGCCTGTCTAACTGATTGACGGCCTCTCTTTGAGGTGCACTACCGAAGGCAATAGAATTTTTATGTGAGTTTCACTGTTGGCCACGCAGGCCAACAGTGAAACGTTTTGCCCATTTTCGGGGTTCCCACCGGCCCGGGATGTCATGTTTGTACCCCTAAGTCTGTCTGGCAGATTGATGGAGATCTGTCGCTGCCAAATAAAGCCAAGAAAGGGGGCTACCCCTCAAGCAAAAACAAGCAAGTTCCCTGAACAAAGATTGCAGACTGAAAATTATGGAATGGTTGATCTGGAGGTCCAGAATTGGTCCACTTATTGATTGTCAGCACCAATAGCACCAATAGTATGGTACACTACAATACAATACAGTACAGTACAGCTGTGGCCTTTGTTCCCTAGCTCTTCCTTCCCCCTTATCTCTCACCCACCCCACTTCCTCCACCCCTCACCATTCTCTCTCGCTCTGTGCTGTCCACGTCTCCCCCTCCTCATTTCCTCCCCTGTCTTCCTCTCGCTTGTTCCACATCTATGTGTTGCAACTGCGCGACGGACAACACGGCATGCAGAGGTGCATGCACAGTCACAGGCACACAAAGATCTGGAAGGACTCCCCCGCTCTTGTTGCCCCCCGGTTCGCAGAACTCACCCAACACCCCACTCTGTACTCCCCTACTCAATCTTCTAATATTGAAGGGTTGAGGTGCACTACTGAACTGTTTCATACAGTACACATCCTCCCCTTCTTGATGTCCAGTGCAGATCAGTACAGTACAAGTACACTAGATTCAGGTATTTCACAGTACTCCACAGTGCATACAACACAACATAGTACCGTACAGTACAGTACAGTACTGTGCTGTGTAGTACTGTATGTACTCTACTGTACTGTACGTTGTGAGCACGCAAGTGACAGAGCTACATGCAGAGGTACTGCATGCAGCGCTGTCAATCATGGGTCCACGGTGCTTGATCTTCGTACAGTACAGGACAAGTGGGGTACAGTACAGTACTACACAGCACAGTACTCTCCAGCCCAGTACGGCACTATAGTACTGGGCTGGGTATAGTGCAGTGCGTAAGACACAATACAGTACAGCAGAGTGTAGGGGTGTGGTACATAGCATATGGTGGTCCTGTATAGTGGTGTATATATGGTGGTACATAGTATATACATACTACTACTGTACTACTATACACTACTACTATGCAGTGCAGTGCAGTGCAATTCTGTTCTACAAGTACAATTCCCACCAGGTACAATACAGTACTACAGTACTGTGCAGTATAGTATTGTACTGTACTGTACTGTACTGTTGCAATGATATTCCTACAGCACACCTGGCGCATAATGCCTTCTTTCAACCACCATTCGTAGGTAGAATGCTATTTGGCCCCAGGGCTTGCGACGGCACGTAGTTTCCGGCAGTGGCACCAAAGATGCGTGCATCACATTGGTAATTAGCCGCATGCAATCATGTGTGTCAGCAGGTAGGAAGCAATTTTCTTCCAGAGCCTGCTTAAAGGTGTGCATGTTCAATACACTGTAACGCTACCTGCCACCCCCCCCCCCTCTTGTCCACGCCACTCCTGCACACATATAAATTGTGTTCCACAACATATGACCACAACGTACACTGACAAAGTGCATCACACTCACCATAATGCACGATAACACAAAATACAGGCATCAAACTGGGGACAACACAACACGCAAGCAAACCCACAGCCCTCCCCTCGGCTATCCCTAGGCTTCATCACTGCCACGCAGGGGGGATGTTGCACTCTACTCTGTATCCGTGTCCTTGCACTGCCATGTTTGCCTGAGCATGCACGTTGGCAGGCGTGGCTGCAGCATGGCGACATGCCCGCATCCCCCGGAGGCCAATGCGGGTAGTACAGGGCTAGCCCGGTGAATAGGTCTGGGCCGTAGGACTCCAATGTGTTGCCATGCACCCTTGCGGGGGTTGCCGCCAGTGCACACCGCGTTGTGCGAAGCCATGGCGGCAAGTTATGCAATAAAAAATTGTGGCAGTGCAGGGGCTTAGGGCTTATGGGGTTGGGTCTGTGAAGCTAATGGGCAAAATCCCTTTGGCACACAAAACCACCCCACCCCCTTTAAGGGGGCGTTTTGCCCGCTGTGCGCGCTATATGCACAAAGTTTGTACAAGACCATGCCCTACGTAGTATTGCTTAGTACCCGTAACAATGAGCCTTGTTATGCATTTATATGAGTTGCATGCATGCTTTGCCCTCATTTCTAGTGCATTGGTATGTGTTGTTGTGCATCCTTTCCTATAGGTTCGTGGTATTTTTTTTTTGAGATTCGCCCAATACATATCCAGTGGCTCTACTGTAAGTGGAGATAGTTCTGATTCGTCCTCCTCGTCAGCCAGCAGCACAGAAATCCCATTTCGAAGCAAGAAGTATCGCCGTGTGGCTGTACATAGCTTGTGGATGTGGACGCCATGTCGAGTGATGCATGTCCTGTACGTACGCTAAGCAAAGGGGAATACGGCGTTCACACTTGGAGTTAAGGACAAACTTTATTCTTGCCTTTTTTTGTATGTGTATTTGCTGTGGCTGGGTACACTGGCATCTCTTATGCCCGGGGTGGGGTGAAACATCAAGCTGTCCAACGTTGTGGGCGTGTAGTATGGTTTGTATAGGCAAGAATATTGCCAATTGTAGCAAAACCCCCAGTTTCTTCCTGTCATGTGCGCGCTGTGCCCGCGCTATGCACACACGCCCCCTAGGTCAGCGTTAGGTAGGATAGGGCATCACAGAAGTGGCCGTCCCCTTAGGTCAGGTGTATGAGCAAACCTCAAAATCTGGGCTCGTTGAAATCCCTGAGTGATGGCTCCCATGTGGGCTGGTGGAAACCCAGGGAGACGGTAGTAGCTTTTTGTAAACTGTACACACACACACGCACACAGACACACACACATAGAACACTTACACACACATGTAGGAGGTAAGGTATAGCCAGTGTGGGTTATCCCCTTAGGAAAGGTGATGAAGCTTGGGCTCTGGGCCAGTTGTGTGTCCCACACGCTGAACATGTTTGTGTTTGAACGTTTGCAAGCACCACAGCATACACCACTACACCCAAGCAAAGCCACATCCCTTCCTATGCATCCATATCTGTATGCAAGCAATGACCATTGTTGTTCTATTATTCAAGGTGCGAGGTCATGCAGGGTCCCTCATGACGTGCAAGAGTCCCGTGCGGGACCCTGCACGACCAAGTAACCTGAGGTGCATTTTGTAGTACACAGAGTGCAGGATATGCATGATACGGTACAACACAGGAACATAGAGTGCAGTGCAGGGGAGTATAGTACAATATAGCGCATCCGCAAGGAGGTGTGAAACACACATGTATGATATGCAAACCCCCCTGCCGATGCGCTAAGGTGTGCCTATTGTGCTAACTGTGGAAACCCCCTTGTCAATGCGCTTGCTGATGTGCTGAGGTGCTAAGACTGTTGTGTTCAGATTTCAAGCGGTGAGCACATTAGGTACAATGTAGCGCACCAGGGAGGGTTGGGGCTTCTTGTATCACACCGCCTGTACCTCAACGTAATGGAAAAACATCTACTACACACGGCGCAATACATTCCAAACAAAATTA
The DNA here is from genome assembly GCA_964036045.1 of Eutreptiella sp. 'Long Island Sound 2002'. Lineage (NCBI taxonomy): Eukaryota > Euglenozoa > Euglenophyceae > Eutreptiales > Eutreptiaceae > Eutreptiella > Eutreptiella sp. 'Long Island Sound 2002'. Next base: position 1,549,134 of record OZ038388.1, read on the forward strand.
AGCTTTTTCCTTAAGTTTTTTCTTCGTGTTGGTGTTGTAAATCTCAACAAACCCCAAATGCACCACGCAGCAGCCAGAGTGAAGGGTGTGTGCGGTACCCAGCAAGTGAAAATCGATGCACAGCTCTTTCAACGCACCCAGACTTCACCCTTAGGTTCTCAGCAGAAGATTGCACGCACGTATGTATGTATGAATGAATTCTTGCATGAGAGGCACGGGCCCGCAGTCCCTTGCAACTCCGGGGAGTGGGGCCCTTCGAGAAGGTGTGAATCAGAGGGGAGGGGGGCCTGGAAGACAGGCTCAATGGGCCAGACCTTAATTGTTCCCATTGAAATTGGCTCAGATGTGATGTTTGGAAAGAAAGGGGTGGTGAAGGATTGCCTGAATTTTGTTCACATAATACACTCGCTTTTTTGAGAAATTCAGATGTCCCGCGATGCTTTTGGTGGGGCCAGCCCGTTGAGCCTGATTGCGGTTTGCCACCAGGGCTCAGTAAGTATGCTTGTTGGTACTTCCGGGTGTGTGTAGTGGTTTTAAGAAATGTGTTGTTTGCGTTGCTTGCTCCAAGCCACTGGGGACAAGTATCTTTGGCAGATGAGAGTGGGACAGTTGTCCCTCTGCTCACAAACTGCTTTGTGCTCCTCATGCCGTGTGTGAGGCATGCCGGCACCTCTGTCAGTCCCATGGCACTGAAGGTTGGAGGGTACTGACCACAACCATTTTGGGCAATGAAACACAGTGGGTTCTGCATCCCAAAATGTTGCCTATCAGTGGTGGGCAGCATTTCCAGGCATTTTGCCATTGTGATTGGGTTGGGGGGGGGATCTGGGAAAGATGCTTCCCGTGTCGCAACGGATGCGCAATCAGCCATCCCCTTTTTTGATCAATGGGCACTGTTGGCATGGTTGGATGCCCTGTGCGAAGCCCAGGGGCTTGGGGATGGCAAAGTCTGCAGTTCAGATCAGCCACACCCGCCCCATCGCAATGGCAAACTGCAGGTGTCCTGAAGCGGGTCTGCATCCAGTGTCCAGACCCGTGCTTCAAGACAAAGCATCAGAAGCGGAAGATGGTCACCCCCAGACTCGTGATGGAGCTGCGTGACCACATGCCGCAAGGCTCCATCCTGTACGTGCAGAGCGACGTGGAGATGGTGGCGCAACAGATGGCTGATGATTTTTCCGGTCTGCCTTGATCGGGCTCCATGGGGCAGTGTGAGTGCAATTGATATGTCAGCAAGATCTTGATTCTGCAGAGGGTGGAAATCTGGGCATCACCCCCTCTCCCCTTTGCGGGTCGCGTTAGCAGTTGGAGTGCGCAAAGAGTAGGCCTATCATCTGCTGCAACAGTGTTTGAGGCTTAGCTGGACCATCGCTCTGTGGTATTCCATGGCCCTGCGCCGCAGCGCAGGGACTGTCGACATGGGGAACGACAGATGGACAGACCTGTCGTTCTCTTGATGTGTCTCGGTTTGGATGACTGAGTGCATCACCCTTGCAGTGTGCACACCGCAATCCCACTGCACCGCAACTCACAGAAATGCAGTCCGCAATTTTGAGGTTTGGGTTTTTTTTTCCAAAGCTGGGATCCCAAAGAACAATCCCCCAGCTGATTCATCTGCTTCCTGCGAATTTATGGGAAAGCCCACATTGGGTGGGATGGGGGCAATGAACAGTGAACAATGGTGTGAGATGATCAGTGCCGAAAAGTATCAGGCCAAATTCAGTGCACCGGGGCTGTCCCTCGAAAGAAATCCGGTGCCTTGAAAAAAAACAAATTGAGCACCAGCTCAGCCCCTCCAAGGGAAATGGTTCAGTGAACACCTCTGTTCAACAGGGGTAGTGTATTGGAGATGCTGTCCACTGATCAGACGCATGAGAGAGTACCTTCGCCAGAATTGATCCGTTCAAATCATGTGCCCCAACATATGGGGTCTGTGGTAAAACTTTTGCGTCGTTTCTACTAAGTTTCTTCCCACATTCTACTGAGTCTTACCTCGTCTCAGGCCAGGTGTAAATGCCCGCCCGGTCTGCCCGCCGAAGGAAAATAAACACGTGTATGCGTTTATTTTCGCGATTTTCACCGATTTGGCCCCGTTTGGGCCGTTTATTGATGTTTATTCATGTTTTTTTGTGTTTTTTTGGTGTTTTTCAAAGTTATTTGAAAGGTTTATGTGGTGTTCATTGGCTATTGCCTTTTTTTTGGCTTTTTTGTTTAATCTAATTTGTCACAGAATTCACTTGTCAGATGATTTTTCGAGGTGTTTATGAGTGCCGCCACTGTCTTCAACAACACTACAAGGTCCAATGGTTACGTAGAGAATATACAAAGTAGAAGCTACAAAGCATAAAGTATAAAGTAGGAAGTAGAAAGTAGAAAATAGAAAGTACCAAAGGAGAGATAACGAAACGATCCGCGAAGAGCACTAAGGTCACTAATTGTAGCATTCTTCTCATGTGCATGGAGTCCCTACACGTGCACACATATGGGGTCAAGCCTGTGGAGTAGCCGTTCAAGTAGGGGTCTGTGGCGCTGGTCGCATTCTTCAACAAGGGTGTCCAAATTGGGGAAATGAGGTTGCGAGAGCTCCGCAGGCATAACGTTTGGGACGGGGTCGTGGTCGAGGGTCGGCACACGCTTCATTAGTAGGAATTTCTCGGGTCAAAGCTATACCAGGGGTTCAGGGCCTAGAGGAAAGGGTGGGAATGGGTGGCTCGTACAATCTTCTCGTTTGTCCCCCTCACTAGCATCTTGTTATGTGTCCCGTTTGGGTTCGACGCGCCGACGGAGGCCAGTGGGTGCACCTGGACTCCGTTGCCGATGCGGTAGCTCATGTGAAGCGCAGCGGTACGGAAATCTTTCACATGCAGGTGACCTGTGCCGCAAACAAAGGGGCTACCATCAAGGGATGGTAGTTCTCTTTTGAAGATGAGATCCCACATCCACCCCTTGTGGCCACCGCCCCCCCCGAGCAGTGCACCAGCGGCGGTGTCCTCCTTCTTCCGCCCTATCTCTTCTCTCCCCACATGTGCCTGCTGTGGCGACAAACTACTCGAGGATATCCTCACCTGCACGAATTGTAATCACAAGGTTTATACCTTGTGCACGCAGCGCGGTCATTGCTTCAAATGTGTATGCCATGTGTGCAATCAACCACCTTGTTCTGACATGCGGGCATGCAAAACATGCAAGCATCTGGTGCATACCACATGTGCAGTGCACGTCGCCTTCCGTGTGGAGGTAGTATGCAAAGCATGCACACCCTCGCCACGGGAGCACCCACCGCCCGCCAAGAAGGAGAGGCGTCGATTCCAACCCGCATGGCAAGCCGGCCGCCCATGGTTGCAACATGCCTATGGGGTGATGTGGTGGGCTGCCTGCCAGGAGTACCCCCAGACCGGTGTGCAACAGTGTTGGCTGACTGGCAATAGACAATTGCGCCATAGGACTGTGGAACGACACGGCAACTAGGGCTTGCACTGCAAGTCCTTGGCATTGTGGGAAAGCGGTGGGACCTCAACCACGGTTATAGGAACCTTGCCGGCGCCTATCCGCCAGGCCATCAATGGCCTCTTCCAATTGGTACCAATTGGTATATCGCATGGCGAAACACGGCAGCCCACCTGCCCACATACCCGCCGATGCGGATGCCCTAATTTAGGTGGCGGCACCGCTACACCGTCCTACCACTCTCGCTCCTCGGTGCGCCAGATTGTGCATGCAATCGCCACACCCATTCGCTTCGTGGAAGGTGAGGCCATTGAGACCTCGCTGTTCTTCGTGCTAGCCTCTGACAGCTCCACGGCTCGGTCAGCGAACAAGCAGGAGCTCGTCTACACCCGAACGCTTCGCGAAAGCCAGGTCTGTACTGCCTTCTTGGGCTTGTGGGAACTCCGGGATGGCACAGCACCTAGTATTGTTGCTACCTACAAGCAAACCATGCTGAAGGTAGGACTGCCCGTCGAAAAAAAAAATAGGTGTCCCGCATGTTCTGGTACTGTGCTGACGGTGCCGAGGTCATGCAGTCCACCGGCAATGGCGTGGCCGGCTTGCTGATGAGCCCAGTTAACAATCTTGTTACGAAAAACGATTTACCAAAATCAGATTTTTTGAACCCAAATCGAAACGTTTTTTGCCGTACGTAAACCTTTTAGTCGAAAAATCCTTTCACCAAAATCGAAAGCTGTGTACCCAAGCCAATGTCTTTTCACTAGAATTAAAACCTTTTTACCAAAATCAAAACCCACAAACACAAATGTTTTACCAAAATCTTTTTTCCCAAAATGAAAACCTTTTTACCAAAAATAAAACTCTTTTACCAAAACCAAAGCCATTTTACCAAAATGAAACCGTTTTTACCAAAACGGCCTCTTACCCAATCCAAAAGTTTTGTAGCAAAATTCTTTTAGCAAAATGAAAACCTATTCACCAAAATCAAAATGTTTTCTTTGAAATTAACACCTTTTAACTAAAAGCAAAACCAAAGTCATAAAGTTTTTACCGATCCTTTTCACCAAATCTGTTTTATGAAAAAAAAACAAAAAAAAACAACCTTTCCACTCCTTAGCCCGCCAGCCCGCCGAGACCCCTGTCGGTGGGCGTTTACACTTGGCCTGCCTCGTCTAGTACCAAGTTCTTACGAAATACCAAAAAAATGTGCCCTGAGATGCCTCTGAGGGGCTGCCAAGCTGCTTCTTGGCTGGGAACTCTGGACAGGGGGACCAGCTAAATCATTTAAATCAACTAAATGGTGTCAGACTGTATTGCACTTTGCTGAGTTGTCGCCCTCTTGCCGATGCTTTTTTTTTTTTGAAAAGAGCCCCCACATGTTCAAAAAATTGCATATGCTTTGCCCCCATGGACAAATTGCTTGTTGGGTTGTTGGTAGGCAACAACACCACCATGTAAGTATGATGAGAATTCCATAGGTGAACCGTACATCATTACAAGGGCACACAAACATTAGGTGCTCCCCTTTGCTGCCTTGCTTCACCTAAACTAGAAAGCAATCATGGGCCGAGACGCTGTGCCTTGATACACGCCGTTTTTGGAAACGGGGTGTGGGTCAAATTCCATGTCCCTGAACAATGTTTATGTTGGCACATGCCGTCTATGGTCCAGTGCTTGGGTGCACATGTGCCATCCCCATATTTGTAACCCACTCCAATCTTTGGGCTGTAGAAACCCTTCAACAAGGGCAAATTGGCTGTGAAATAGGGGATGCTTTTGCGTGCAGCACACCTGCAGTGCAACATTTTTCAATTGCTGGAAACAGCTACCGTGCAAATTCTAAAGATTTGCGAAAATATTTGATTCCTGGCACAAGGTGTGGTTGTCCGCAAAAGAAAACGCAAAAAAAATCACCTCGAAGAGGGTTGTTAGATCAAGCGCAGGTGCGTACGCCATATACCCCCCTTTTTTGGGATCATTCGCGTACGATACCCCAAGGTATGGTACCGGATGTCCAACCCCTTGTAAAATCATAATTTTAGGAGAGAAAATGATCCCCCAATGAATTTTTTGTTTTTGACACCTTTAGCCCCCCGTACCCGGGTACCCCTTTTTGAGGGGGTGGGGGTGGGGGGGGTGTCAGGGGGGGGGGTCAAAACTTCTTTGCGTATTCTGGGTGCTGTGTGTGGATTTGAACCCAGGTCCGGGGCAACTTTTTTCTTGTACATGGACCCCCTAACCCATGGCGGGGGTCCCGGGTCCGAACTCCAGGTACCCCCGGCCGCCCCCCCCCCCCCATGGGCCCTTGCTAGTGAGGACTTTTCACGCTGGATAAGGCTGTTTAGTGACACCTGCAAGATTTCCAAAATTCGACTTTTTCGGAAACCCTTCTGCCGCCCTTGGGATGGGTTTGGGTGATGATTTAGTGACAATACGGGTACTTGAGCACCCATGGGGACCCACGTAGTGGCTGCCAAGCCCATATAGCCCGAGCCATGGCCCCCCCAAAAGCCCCGAAATTGCCGTTGTGTAGGCTGTTTAGTGACACCTACAAGATTTCCGAAATTCGCCTTTTTCCGAAACCCTTCTGTCGCCCCTGGGATGGGTTTGGGTGATCATTTGGTGACAATACGGGTACTTGAGCAACCATGGGGACCCATGTAGTGGCCACTGGGCCCATCTAGCCCGAGCCATGGGCCCCCCAAAAGCTTCAAAATCACCTCGCACAGGTTGTTAGATCAAAACCAGGCTGGCGTATGTGTTGGGAAAATGCCACATACCCCCCCATTTGGGCCTATTCACGTACCCTACCCCAAGGGGTTGAATTGTTAGTTTAACCCCTTGTAAAATCATTATTTTGTCCAATAAACGCATCCCCCAATGAGTTTTTGGTCCGGACCCCCCCAGACCCCCCCCACTTGAAACCCACTTTTTTGAGGGGGGGTGGGGGTGGGGGGGGGTGGGGGGGGTCAAAAATGTCGAAAAAATGACCCCCCCCTTTTTTTGGGTCGAAAATCATGAATCTTTTGGTTTTTTTCGATTTTGAGCCGAAAAAGTGTTTCCGGGTCCCGACTCTATGGGGTTTGTATGGCGCGGAGTGGGACGAGCGCTTATGCAGTTGATGCACTTTTGAGCCATTTTTGGTATGTTGGCGGTTTTGGCAACCTTGGTGACCCCGTGGTATCCACTCTGAGGGGTGTGAGTGGGGATGTTGTGACTGTATATGCCTACTAGGATACAGAAGGACGTTTTTTGCAGTCTCTAGCCTTGCTGAGAGCCGGTCACAACCCGTGTCAAAGACGTGAAATGGCTGTTTCCACCAATAATAATAGTGAATGGGCCAGTACACAACCTGCTGATGCAGCTTTTCACCCTGGGCAACTCAAAAATCGGAGTTTCTGAAACTTATTTTTTTGATACCGTGATCACCCAAAATGACCATCCAACCTATGTAAAGCATGTTTTAGGCCGTATTTACATGTTTTTCACCCAATTTGGGTATTAGGTCGGGGGGGGGGGGGGGGGTTCCCAAGGGATTGGTACACAACCTGCTTATGTAGTTTTTCACCATGGGCAGCTCAAAAATCGAAGTGTTAGAAACTTGTTTTTTTTGACATTAAGACCATTCAAAATGACCATCTAAGGTATGTAAAGCATGTTTTAGGCCTTATTTACGTGTTTTTCCCCCTATTTGGGTATTAGGTCCCGGGGGGGGTGTTCTCCCAAGGGACACAACCTGCTTATGCAGTTTTCCACCCCGGGCAGCTCCAAAATCGAAGTTTTCGAAACTTGTTTTTTTGATATTGTGATCACCTAAAATGACCATCCAAGCTATGTAAAGCATATTTTAGCTTGTATTTATATAGTTTTTCCCCTATTTAGGGTGTGTGTTGCTTGCGGTAGACTTGGGGTAGATTCTCTGCGAGGTGGACTTGCCGAAGGCAATAGAATTGGTGTTTGTGTGTGGTTCCATGGCCTTTGGTGTGTGCACAAACTGCTCAAGCAGTTTTCCACCCTCTACAGGTCAAAATTGCAAAATCACCTTGCAGAGGTTGTTAGATCAAAGCCAGGCTGGCGTATGTGTTGGGAAAATGCCACATACCCCCCCATTTGGGCCTATTCGCGTACCCTACCCCAAGGGGTTGAATTGTTAGTTTAACCCCTTGTAAAATCATTATTTTGTCCAATAAACGCATCCCCCAATGAGTTTTTGGTCCGGACCCCCCCAGACCCCCCCACTTGAAACCCACTTTTTTGAGGTTTTGAGGGAGGTGGGGGGGGGGTGGGGGTGGGGGGGGGGCGTCAACAATGTCGAAAAAATGACCCCCCCCCTTTTTTGGGTCGAAAATCATGAATCTTTGGTCTTTTTTGATTTTGAGCCTGAAAAAGTGTTTCCGGGTCCTGACTCTATGGGGTTTGTATGGGGCGGAGTGGGACGAGCGCTTATGCAGTTGATGCACTTTTCAGCCATTTTTGCTATGTTGGCGGTTTTGGCAACCTCGGTGACCCCGTGGTACCCACTCCGAGGGGTGTGAGTGGGGATGTTGTGACTGTATATGCCTACTAGGATACGGAAGGACGTTTTTTGCAGTCTCTAGCCTTGCCTAGGGCCGTTCACAACCCGTGTCAAAGACGCAAAATGACTGTATCCACCAATAATGGCCTAGTGAATGGGCCAGTACACAACCTCCTTGTGCATTTTTTCACCCTTGGGCAGCTCAAAAATCGAAGTTTTCAAAACTGGTGTTTATGATATTGTGATCACCCAAAATGACCATCCAAGATATGTAAAGCATGTTTTAGGCTGTATTTGCGTGTTTTTCATCCTATTTGGGTATTAGTCCCAGGCGGGGGGGGGGGTGTCCCAAGGGATTGGTACACAACCTGCTGATGCAGTTTTTCACCTTGGGCAGCTCAAAAATCGAAGTTTTCGAAACTTGTTTTTCTGATATTGTGACCACCCAAAATGACCATCCATGCTATTTAAAGCATGTTTTAGGCCGTATTTACATGTTTTTCCCCCTATTTGGGTATTAGGTCCGGGGGGAGGGGGGGGGGGGGGGGGCTCCCAAGGGATTGGTACACAACCTGCTAATGCAGTTTTTCACCCTGGGCAGCTCAAAAATCGAAGTTTTCAAAACTTTTTATGATATTGTGACCACCTAAAATGACCATCCAAGGTATGTAAAGCATGTTTTAGCTGTATTTGCGTGTTTTTCATCCTATTTGGGTATCAGGTCCGGGGGGGGGGGCTTCCAAGGGATTGATACACACAACCTGCTTATGCAGTTTTTCAACCTGGGCAGCTCAAAAATCGAAGTTTTTGAACCTTTTTTTTTGATATTGTCACCACTTGAAATGACCATCCAGGGTATGTAAAGCATGTTTTAGGCCGTATTTACATGTTTTTCACCCTATTTGGGTATTGGCCGCACGGGGGGGGGGGGGGGGGGGGCTCCTAGGGATTGGTACACAACCTGCTTTGCAGCTTTTCACCCTGGGCAGCTCAAAAATCGAAGTTTTCGAATTTTGTTTTTTTGATATTGTCACCACTTAAATGACCATCCAAGGTATGTAAAGCATTTTTTAGGCCGTATTTATGTAGTTTTTACCCTATTGAGGGTGTGTGTGACTTGGGGTAGAATCTCTGCGAGGTGGACTTGCCGAAGGCAATAGAATCACCTCGCAGAGGTTGTTAGATCAAAGCCAGGCAGGCGTATATAGGGGAAAACGCCACATACCCCCCCATTTTGGCCATTTTGGGCCTATTCGCGTACCCTACCCCAAGGGGTTGAATTGTTAGTTTAACCCCTTGTAAAATCATTATTTTGTCCAATAATCGCATCCCCCAATGAGTTTTTGGTCGGACCCCCCCAGACCCCCCCACTTGAAACCCACTTTTTTCAGGTTTTGAGGGAGGGGGGGGGGTGGGGGGGGGTGGGGGGGGCGTCAAAAAATGATCCCCCTTTTTTTGGGTCGAAAATCATGAATCTTTTGGTTTTTTTCGATTTTGAGCCGAAAAAGTTTTTCCGGGTCCCGACTCTATGGGGTTTGTATGGGGCGGAGTGGGACGAGCGCTGCTGCAGTTTATGCACTTTTGAGCCATTTTTGCTATGGTCGTCGACCTCGGTGACCCCGTGGTACCTACTCTTAGGGGTGCAAGTGGGGATGTTGTGACAGTATATGCCTACTAGGATACGGAAGGACGTTTTTTGCAGTCTCTAGCCTTGCCTGGGGCCGTCCACAACCCGTGCCAAAGACGCGAAATGACTGTTTCCACCAATAATGGCCTAGTGAATGGGCCAGTACACAACCTGCTTATGCAGTTTTTCAACCTGGGCAGCTCAAAAATCGAAGTTTTCGAAACTTGTTTGTTTGATATTGTGACCACCTAAAATGACCATCCAAGGTATGTAAAGCATGTTTTAGGCCGTATTTACGTGTTTTTCACCCTATTGTGGTATTGGCCGCACCAGGGGGGGGGGGGGGGTCTCCCAAGGGATTGGTACACAACCTGCTGATGCAGTTTTTCACCCCGGGCAGCTCAAAAATCGAAGTTTTCTAATTTTGTTTTTTTGATACGGTGATCACCTAAAATGATCATCCGAGGTATGTAAAGCATGTTTTAGCGGTATTTATGTAGTTTCCACCCTATTTTGGGTGTGTGTTGCTCGCGGTAGATTCTCTGCGAGGTGGACTTGCCAAAGGCAATAGAATCACCTCGCAGAGGTTGTTAGATCAAAGCCAGGCAGGCGTATATAGGGGAAAACGCCACATACCCCCCTTTTTGGGCCTATTCGCGTACCTACCCCAAGGGGTTGAATTGTTAGTTTAACCCCTTGTAAAATCATTATTTTGTCCAATAAACGCTTCCCCCAATGAGTTTTGGTCCGGACCCCCCCAGACCCCCCCCCACTTGAAACCCACTTTTTAGGGGGGGGGTGGGGGTGGGGGTGGGGGGTTGGGGGGGGGTCAAAAATGTCGAAAAAATGACCCCCCCCTTTTTTTGGGTCGAAAATCATGAATCTTTTGGTTTTTTTCGATTTTGAGCCGAAAAAGTGTTTCCGGGTCCCGACTCCATAGGGTTTGTATGGCGCGGAGTGGGGACGAGCGCTTATGCAGTTGATGCACTTTTCAGCCATTTTTGCTATGTTGGCGGTTTTGGCAACCTCGGTGAACCCGTGGTACCCACCCTGAGGGGTGCGAGTGGGGATGTTGTGACAGTATATGCCTACTAGGATACGAAAGGACGTTTTTTGCAGTCTCTAGCTTTGCTTATGGCCGTTCACAACCCGTGCCAAAGACGCGAAATGACTGTTTCCACCAATAATGGCCTAGTGAATGGGGAGGTACACAACCTGCTTGTGCAGTTTTTCACCCCGGACAGCTCAAAAATCGAAGTTTTCGAAACTTGTTTTGTTGATATTGTGACCACCCAAAATGACCATCCAAGCTATGCAAAGCATGTTTTAGGCCGTATTTACGTGTTTTTCACCCTATTTGGGTATCAGGTCGGGGGGGGGGGGTTGTCTCCCAAGGGACGGGTGCACAACCTGCTTATGCAGTTTTCAACCTGGGCAGCTCAAAAATCGAAGTTTTCAAACTTGTTTTTTTGATATTGTGACCACCCAAAATGACCATCCAAGCTATGCAAAGCATGTTTTAGGCCGTATTTACGTGTTTTTCACCTATTTGGGTATCAGGTCGGGGGGGGGGGGTGTCTCCCAAGGGACGGGTGCACAACCTGCTTATGCAGTTTTTCAACCCGGACAGCTCAAAAATCGAAGTTTTCGAAATCTGTTTCTTGATATTGTGACCACCTAAAATGACCATCCAAGCTATGCAAAGCATGTTTTAGGCCGTATTTACGTGTTTTTCACCCATATTTGGGTATCAGGTCGGGGGGGGGGTGTCTTCCCAAGGGACGGGTGCATAACCTGCTTATGCAGTTTTTCAACCCGGACAGCTCAAAAATCGAAGTTTTCAAAACTTGTTTTTTTGTTATTGTGACCACCCAAAATGACCATCCAAGGTTGTAAAGCATGTTTTAGGCCACATTTACCTGTTTTTCACCCTATTTGGGAATCAGGTCCGGGGGGGGGGGGGGGGGGGGGGGGGCTCCTAGGGGATTGGTACACAACCTGCTTATGCAGTTTTTCACCCGGACAGCTCAAAAATGGAAGTTTTTGAAACTTGTTTTTTTTGATATTGTGACCACCTAAATGACCATCCAAGGTATGTAAAGCATATTTTAGGCCGTATGTACATCTTTTTCACCCCATTTGGGTATTAGGTCCAAGGGGGGGGGGGGTCTCCCAAGGGATGGTACTCAACCTGCTTATGCAGTTTGTCACCGTGGACAGCTGAAAAATCGAAGTTTTCGAAACTTGTTTTTTGATACCGTGATCACCTAAAAGGATCATCCAAGGTATGTAAAGCATATTTAGGCCGTATGTACATCTTTTTCACCCTATTTGGGTATTAGGTCCCGGGGGTGGGGGGGGGTCCTCCAAGGGATTGGTACACAACTTGCTAGTGCACTTTTTCACCCTAGGCTGCTCAAAAATCGAAGTTTTCGAAACTTGTTTTTTTGATACCGTGATCACCTAAAATGATCATCCAAGGTATGTAAAGCATGTTTTAGCCGGTATTTATGTAGTTTCCACCCTATTTTTGGGTGTGTGTTGCTCGCGGTAGATTCTCTGCGAGGTGGACTTGCCGAAGGCAATAGAATTTCGGAAACTGATTTTTTTGATATTATGACCATCCAAAATGATCAAATATCCTATGTAAAGCATGTTTTAGCCCCTCTTTATGTCCTTTTTCACACTATTTGGGTGTTGGGGGGGGGGTCCCAAGGGGTCTAGGGCACAACCTGCTTGTGCAGTTTTTTTAGCCTCAGCAGCTCAAGAATGGTTGTCCCTCTCCCCTCTTCGGGTGCCTTGCCGAAGGCAATAGAATTAATTATTGGCTTCATGCCTTACGCAAAAATGGGTTCCACAAAAAAATCGCAAAAATACAATAGTTTTTGCCCTGCC
>OZ038388.1:1561818-1600853 GCA_964036045.1 Eutreptiella sp. 'Long Island Sound 2002'
GGGTCGAAAATCATGAATCTTTTGGTTTTTTTTGATTTTGAGCCGAAAAAGTGTTTCCGGGTCCCGACTCCATGGGGTTTGTATGGGGCGGAGTGGGACGAGCGCTAATCTAGTTTTATGCACTTTTTTCAGCCATTTTTGCTATGTTGGCGGTTTTGGCGACCTCGGTGACCCCGTGGTATCCACTTTGAGGGGTGTGAGTGGGGATGTTGTGACAGTATCTGCCTCCTAGTATACGGAAGGACGTTTTTTGCAGTCTCTAGCCTTGCTTAGGGCCGTTCACAACCCGTGCCAAAAACGCAAAAATGGCTCTTTCCCACCAATAATGGCTTAGTGAATGGGCTGGTACACAACCTGCTTATGCAGTTTTTTACCCTGGACAGCTCAAAAATCGAAGTTTCCGAAACTTACTTTTTTGACATCGTGATCACCCAAAATGACCATCCAAGGTATGTAAAAGCATGTTTTAGGCCGTATTTACGTGTTTTTCACCCGATTTGGGTATTAGGTCCGGGGGGGGGGGGGGGGGGGGCTTCCAAGGGATTGGTACACAACCTGCTTATGCACTTTTTCACTATGGGCAGCTCAAAAACGAAGTTTTCGAAGCTTATTTTTTTGATGTTGTGACCACTTAAAATGACCATCCAAGCTATGCAAAGCATGTTTTAGGCCGTATTTGCGTGTTTTTCACCCTATTTGGGTGTTAGGTCCGGGGGGGGGGGGGGTCTCCCAAGGGACGGGTGCACAACCTGCTTATGCAGTTTTTCACCCCGGACAGCTCAAAAATCGAAGTTTTTGAAACTTTTTTTTTTGATATCCTGACCACCCAAAATGACATTTCAAGCTATGCAAAGCATATTTTAGGCCGTATTTACGTGTTTTTCACCCTATTTGGGTGTTGGGTCCGGGGGGGGGGGTGTCTCCCAAGGGACGGGTGCACAACTTGCTTATGCAGTTTTTCACCCCGGACAGCTCAAAAATCGAAGTTTTCGAAGCTTATTTTTTTGATATTGTGACCACCTAAAATGACCCATCCAAGCTATGGAAAGCATGTTTTAGGCCGTATTTACGTGTTTTTCACCCTTTTTGGGTGTTAGGTCGGGGGGGGGGGTGTCTCCCAGGGGACGGGTGCACAACCTGCTTATGCAGTTTTTCACCCCGGACAGCTCAAAAATCGAAGTTTTCGGAACATATTTTTTTGATATTGTGACCACCCAAAATGACCATCCAAGCTATGGAAAGCATGTTTTAGGCCGTATTTACGTGTTTTTCACCCTATTTGGGTATCAGGTCGGGGGGGGGGGGGGGGGGGGGGGGCTCCCAAGGGACGGGTGCACAACCTGCTTATGCAGTTTTTCACCCCGGACAGCTCAAAAATGGAAGTTTTTGAAACTTGTTTTTGTGATATTGTGACCACCTAAAATGACCATCCAAGGTATGTAAAGCATGTTTTAGGCCGTATTTACGTGTTTTTCACCCGATTTGGGTATTAGGTCCAAGGGGGGGGGGGGGGGTCTCCCAAGGGATTGGTACACAACCTGCTGATGCAGTTTGTCACCCTGGGCACCTCAAAAATCGAAGTTTTCGAAACTTTTTTTTTTGATACCGTGATCACCTAAAATGATCATCCAAGGTATGTAAAGCATGTTTTAGCCGGTAATTTATGTAGTTTCCACCCTATTTTGGGTGTGTGTTGCTCGCGGTAGATTCTCTGCGAGGTGGACTTGCCGAAGGCAATAGAATCACCTCGCAGAGGTTGTTAGATCAAAGCCAGGCAGGCGTATATAGGGGAAAACGCCACATACCCCCCCATTTTGGCCATTTTGGGGCTATTCGCGTACCCTACCCCAAGGGGTTGAATTGTTAGTTTAACCCCTTGTAAAATCATTATTTTGTCCAATAAACGCATCCCCCAATGAGTTTTTGGTCCGGACCCCCCCAAACCCCCCCACTTGAAACCCACTTTTTTCAGGTTTTGAGGGAGGGCGGGGGGGTGGGGGGGGGGTCAAAAAATGACCCCCCCCTTTTTTTGGGTCGAAAATCATGAATCTTTTGGTTTTTTTTGATTTTGAGCCGAAAAAGTTTTTCCAGCTCCCGACTCTATGGGGTTTGTATGGGGCGGAGTGGGACGAGCGCTTATGCAGTTGATGCACTTTTCAGCCATTTTTGCTATGTTGGCGGTTTTGGCGACCTCGGTGACCCTGTGGTACCTACTCTGAGGGGTGCAAGTGGGGATGTTGTGACAATATATGCCTACTAGGATACGGAAGGACGTTTTTTGCAGTCTCTAGCCTTGCTTAGGGCCGTCCACAACCCGTGCCAAAGACGCGAAATGACTGTTTCCACCAATAATGGCTTAGTGAATGGGCCAGTACACACAACCTGCTTATGCAGTTTTTCACCCCAGGCAGCTCAAAAATCGAAGTTTTCGAAACTTGTTTGTTTGATATTGTGACCACCCAAAATGACATTTCAAGCTATGCAAAGCATGTTTTAGGCCGTATTTACGTGTTTTTCACCCTATTTGGGTGTTAGGTCCGTGGGGGGGGGGGTCTCCCAAGGGATTGGTACACAACCTGCTTATGCAGTTTTTCACCCCGGACAGCTCAAAAATCGAAGTTTCCGAAACTTGTTTTTGTGATATTGTGACCACACAATATGACCATCCAAGGTATGTAAAGCATGTTTTAGGCCGTATTTACGTGTTTTTCACCCGATTTGGGAATCAGGTCCGGGGGGGGGGGGGGGGGGGGCTCCCAAGGGTTTGGTACACAACCTGCTTATGCAGTTTTTCAACCCGGGCAGCTCAAAAATCGAAGTTTTCGAAACTTGTTTGTTTGATATTGTGACCACCTAAAATGACCATCCAAGGTATGTAAAGCATGTTTTAGGCTGTATTTACGTGTTTGTAACCTTATTTGGGTATTGGGTCGGGGGGGGGGCTCCTAGGGGATTGGTACACAACCTGCTTGTGCAGTTTTTCACCGTGGAGAGCTCAAAAATCGAAGTTTTCGAAACTTGTTTTTTTGATACCGTGATCACCTAAAATGACCATCCAAGGTATGTAAAGCATGTTTTAGGCCGTATTTATGTAGTTTCCACCCTATTTTGGGTACGTGTTGCTCGGTGTAGATTCTCTGCGAGGTGGACTTGCCGAAGGTGCCCTCCCTCGTACCAAATATTTCCTTCAATTTTAAGGATTCTTTGTGCCATATTGTGTCAGGGGGACGCTCACCCTTTTTTTTTTTTTATATGCCATGAACTCTCTGATGTTCAAATTCCAGCAGATCATGATACAGCTTAGTTGATAGTTGTACTAGCTTCTAATCCCAAGGGTCCCGGAATCCCCAATGAACATCCACTGGGAAGCAGCAGCAAGGGGCCTTATATCCAATTTTTCCTTCATTTCTAAGGAGCAATACCAATTTTTTACCCCTTTAATTTTGGTCATCCGAAAAAAAACCCCTTAAATTAAAGCCTCTCGTGGTAGTACAAAACTAATATAGCGAATGGGGGTTTCAAGGGCTCTGGGATGTAGTGTTGTATGTTTCTCCCCTGTGAGGACACTTTTTGTAGCCACCTGTGCTGTGGAGTTTCAATGTTGGACTAGCATGGCACGGTTTTGGTGCTTCAAATGAATTGTATTTTGGTGCATTTGGTGCACTCAGGAGCTCATGGTTTCCATGGGTACACAGTGTGGATTCTCACAAGAAACACGCGCAGATCAGAGTCATCTCCATATTTCGGTGCTGCACTGTGCCCTTTGGAAGAGGGATTGAATGGGGTAGAAATAGGAGGACGAAGAGCAGAGCGAGGCTAGAAAAAATGGACAAAATTCTAGAGAGTCTCCTGCTGGCTGTTGCAATTGCTTTGTGCAAAAGGGTTGTCCAGTTCAAGACCTGGTTAGCGTTGGGGATATTTTGGTACGGAGCGTGCAAACACAGAGTACTTTTCATGCATGCCTTGTGGACTGTGCACATTTGTGACCCTGCGAACCTGCTGCAGCCATTGGTGGTTTCACTCGCACCGACCGCAACGAGTATGGGGAGCTCATCGATGCCACTGGGGGTGTGGATGAAAGCCGCCCGCCGCATGGCAACAAGGCAAAGAGTAAGGGTCATGCTTATTGTGATGCCAAGATCGGCACTGGCACATGGCCCAATATGGGGGTGGCAGCTGCCCCAGATGGGACGTACCCGTGGCTGCCGCGCAACCCCTACCAATTTCAGAGTGAGAGAGAGGCATCAGTGCTGTCTCGCGGCGAGCCCATGTTCCGCATGCTGTTTGTGCGGTCTGGGGCAGCGGCAGTAGCGAAAGCCACAGGCTCAGAAGGCGCCGGGGCAGGGGCAAAGGAGTAGGGGTGAGGTTGGCCAGAGGCTGTGGCGGGGTCAGGCTGTGGTGGTGGTGGTCCTTTGACTCCTGAGAAGCCACACTGGCCGAAATGTCAGAGGACTGCATGTGAAGCTTGTCGAAAGCACACAGGTGAAAGTTCTGTGGCTGCCAGGCCAGGCCAGGTTTCCGAGGCAGTGCTGCCATTGAATTGTAGGGTTGAGGTAGATACCCCCGCAACCTCCAGGCACCAGAGAACCATTATTCATCCCTTCTGGCTTGCGAGGTCGCCTGAGACACACTAGTGCCCAGGACGGTGTATGCCCATCTGGGACTCGAACTTGGCACCTTCTGGCGAGTTGTCGTGTGCTATGACAACTGAACCATGTGACCTCGCTTATTGAATTGTAGGGAAAGGGTAGGATGACTGGGTTCCTAAGCCTCTCCTTTGGAGAGGATGGGTTATCTGGTGCACAACACATTACAATTAGCACGCAGATCTGATTGCACATCTTATCGGGGACAAAAGAGCGCATGCATGGATCTGCTGTGCGTGCGGGCGGGAACGTGACTGTGAGAGTAAAACCAAGCACCGCAGATTCATCCCTCCCAGGCATCTATTGGCATTTTGTAAACCCTCATTCCTCCCTGCAATCATTCATCATCCTGTAGTACGTACCTGTGATGCCCCCCATCAAAAGTAGGCTTTTGGGAGGCTGCACAAGCTATGTCTAACTGGTTGCTGCAATGCCTCTCCTTTATTTTCTAATCCCCCATGCGTCCCACTGATGATTTGCACTCTACTATCTCTCCATCAGCAATCCTCTAATTTAAATGACTTTCGCTGACCGATTTCCCCACAGATGCATTCTCAAGTCACCAATTAATATATGATATGGGGGTATGGTATTTGCCTGCAAATTACGAATTATTCCAAAGCTTCTTCCCAGTACTCCCATGTTCATGGAATTGTCCCCCTTCAACGATGGCCACATAATTGTGCTGCAGTGGCTTTTCCTCGGCGCCAGTAGTGCGCTGTGCCATCTGCAAGCAGACAGAGGGGAGGAAATGGAGAACCATACATTGCTCGAAGACACCCGGAGGAGAGGAGGAAGACAGAAGCCCTGTAGAAAGCACACCAAAGATGCGTCACCTGATACTTGATTGATTTTGCTAACCGTTGTTCTCCCTCGATGCATTTTAAAGTCACAAAACCCATTATCATCCCCCCCCCCCCCTGCTCAAGCACCGCCTTGTCTAAGCACCAGGACCCGGTCTGACTGTCACTTTTGCCGAATTTTCTGACCATACATTTTACGGCCAGAAAGTAGGCAAAGTGCAACTGTGTGCTGATTGTAGAGGGAAAGAGGGGCTGTTTCATGCCTGTGATGAGTCCTCCTGCTCATAACAACATTCTACTTGGGTCTCAGGCATGTGACAATTATGAGTTGAGCAAAAAAGTGAATATTGGGATGGAGAACTCTTTGCTCCATTGGTGATTGAAAAGACAAAAACCTGAAGGACACCAAGCAAATTCCTCACCCTTCACATGCACAATTCACAAGCTTCTGATGCCCCTGATGGGCAGTGAGGACCTCCAGAACTTGCTGAAATTTGCCTGCACATTGTGTTCTAGGGACCTGTTGCAACTATTGTGCTTAGGGTGAGGTATGGGCAGGTTTTTGGGACATGCTTTCTTTTGGTACTGCACGTCGCGCGGTTGCGCCACCTTGTCTAAGCACCAGGACCCGTTCTGGCCATCACTTTCCTGACCTGGCTGGTGCTTGCGCAAGGGGGGGGGGTATATTATTACTGCTGATTGTCAAGAAAAAATTGATTCCAGCGGCATTTTGTCCAGAAACTCTTCCAAAGGCTCACAAGTGAATCGATGGGATCCCGTCGGGCAAGGGGGGGAGGGGCTCCCGTTGTTACTTTGATCTGGATGGAATTCCCTGGCGGTGAGGCAGGCCGGCAAGACGGGCGGAATGCTATGCTGTGGGCTTGATGTTGAGTCATATTGAGCACTGGTTACCCACCGTTGTGTACACCATCGCAGAGGGGGTGTCAGAATGAAAGGGATCGCTTGCCCTTCTCTCGGAGTGCCAGGAATCAGGTTTCTGACTGGACAATGTGGAGCTGCATAGAGCATCAAGAGGCACGTTCGCCAGGATTTACACCACAGCCAACAGTGCACATTGAGCTCGGCAATCATTGCTGGCCAGGTTGGATGATTGTTTGTTTCTATAGGACCGGATTGGCTTGGCCTTTTTGGTTTTGGTTGGTAATCGTGCAGCCGTATGCAAGCATCAGCGTGCGCACTGTGGAACCCTGTGCATTCAATGTTTGGCAAATATGGCTGAGAAGACTGCTGCCCAAGCCCTTTTTCAGGATTTTCCAGTGGCATAAGAGTATCACATGAACAACGGCCATGTGGCCTCCCAAATACTTGTTGCAATGGCGGTGGGGTAAGATGCACGCAATGGGGCTATCAGGTTTTTTTTTGGCCAACTCCATCATGCCATCATGTTTCATGCTGATTTCAGGACGCAATCGTCAGCATGCAATTGTGCGGCTGCGGGCTCAGTCATGTTAAAGTCCAAATGCAATGTCTCACAATCTAACTGAAAATCTTGCATGAGCAATTTCTCCGTCATATTGGCAGGCCAAGTATAACTTTTTTGCACTTTTTTTTGTATAATTTTTTTCAGAAAGTATACAGATACCCTCCCTCCCTCCACGGAACGATTTTTTGCACACTGGTCCAAAAAACTGTGAAAATCACGAAAGTTCCCAGTATTGGCTAGTTGCCCCCCGTCCCCCGTCCTTCCCTCAAATGCAATAAACAATCTGGGAGCCCGCATTGACTCGCTTCCCACCAGGTCCAGTCTGAGTGCCACACCAACAGCTGCTAGAGGGCCTGCAGCCATCATAGTCTTGCCCAAGGTGAAGATGCGATGGCTGTGGTTCCATCCATGCAACCTCTTAGCAGACTCTTCCACCAATTTGCAAGTTCAACCTGTCATTTTTGCTTGTGCTCCGCGACCAACGAGCATCTACCTATCATTCTATCCAACATATTAGGTTGCATGTATCTTTTTCGTGAGTGGGTTTGCCCATGGTATAGTAGCATGCCTTTGAGCGGTGGTGGCTTGCAGTGCTACAACTAATTCAGCAGACCCAATGCTTCAAGCAAACTGCGGTCTGGCGTGGGGGGTGGGTGCCAGACCGAGTTTACGTTGAGGCTCCTTACCCCTGACCTGTGCTGTTTTAACCCAACCTGACCATTCCCTTTGTGTCTGTCGCTTGATTGTCAGTGTTTTTTGTCTTTTCGTAGACGTTGTTGATTGGGCGCTGTACGGCGGACCATCACAACGCACTACATCATTCCTATCGTCATGTTTGCCCCAATTCAGTTTGATGAAGCGGTGGGATTCGTTGCAGTGCAGGCCGGCCTTTCCTGGGAGCCTTGCCGCTGTCGGTGGTGAAGGAGGCCGTGAAGCAGTTCGTGCGGCACGCCAAGGCTGCATGGGTGATAGGGGCCGCCCTCACCGAGCTTGCAGGCGAACCGATTGGGGTGACGGCGTTTAGCGTGGCCTCACCACTGCTGCCCATGTTTGAGCTGTACCAGGGGGTGCAGCTAGATTTTAGCTCACAGGCGTGGGTCCCTGTTGCCCGGCGAGAGGAGTCCATGGATGCGGCACGGGAGGCAGCTGTTGAGAAGGCCAGGAAGCTGGAGGATGCAGCCGTAGAAGATGAGCACGTCGGCGACGAAGACGAAACACGGCGACCGGGCCGAGGGGAGTCGGCTTGGTCGGCATTGACTAGGGCCAATATCAAAGCCCTCCGGAAACGCCCTGACGCACCGCTATGGACCAGAGGCTGCTCAAAGAGGTCGAAAAAGACCCTCGTGACGCCGGGGATGACGACCCTAGCTTCGGCGGTTTGGTTTGGTGCGTCGTCCCGCGTGGCGACGCGAATGATCTGGGGTCTTGAAGAAGCGACGGAAGCAGCTCCACGAAAAGGAGCGGCACCGGCGAAGACGGGAGCAGAAGAAAGCGCGCCGGGCCCGAAAAGGAAGGTCTAAACGGTTTGACTCCTCCTTCTGCGATGAGAGCGACTCCAGCTGGTTTGACGATAGCTGTCCTCCAGCTCGTCCGATCGCGGCAAGGCGAAGTAGACGGCGAAGGCGGTGCCGCATCAGCAGTTCGGGTAGCGGTTCCCCAAGTTTGAGTTCGTGGATGGGATTAAGCACTTCAGGAACCGGGAAGGGGTCCTCATCCAGTGTGATGGGCCCCCTTGAGACGCCGTGTGGGGACTGTGGAGCGCGTAACTGGCGCTGGGAACGTGCTGAGTTCGGGTGCGTCCCGCGCAAATGACAGGGACCAAAGACCAGGGAGCACAGCAGCAGGCAGCACACTGTCTCAGACGGGTTTTCCACGGATGCCCCCTGTGAACCGGGAGTCATCCCCTTCGTCACAACCCCGGGGCCTTATCCGAATGACCTGGGACTGATAGGCCTCAGGGTACCTGCCTCCACAGGCAAGCACCAGGTGGCCCACAGAACACCAAATCATGGGACCGTGCAGACGGGGCGGGTAGCACCGCCATCACCACTGCCTTGCGCACGCACCTTGTTCTGTGATGAATCAAATGCGAATGCAGATCACCTGGCCAGTGGCCATACAGGAACGGACTCTGGCTCACACTGTGTGAGCACATCTACAGCGGACACCGTCTCCATGCGGTCATGCTCTACTGAGGACAACTCGTCTTTTGATCAGTCATCTGTGTGTAGTATGGAAGCGGATTCCTCACCCGCCGGCGACCTTGACAGTGACATGGATGCCTATCTCAGTAGCACGGCCAGTAACAAAGCATCTATGTCCTCGGATACCTCTGGCCCGGTGGTGACGGTGACAGGGAGTCGGATTGTCACACCCCAGTCTGCTATAGGCTCATGTGCGCCCATGATGACGCACCCTCAAAACACAAAGAGGCTGGGCCGTCGGCCCCCTCCCACCACAGCTACAATCCCGATTGCTTTTACGATGCCCTTCGAGCCACACAGGGCCCCAGGAGGTGAAGAAACCTACAGTGGTGGAGTCCGTGGCGCCAGGTCAAGTCTTGCCAGACCTGTCTGCGAATGCCCCAGCTGGAGAGATGAACCATTCATCCCTGCTTGTTGTCACATGTGCACAGGAGTCACTACTGGACCCCCGCCCCCCGTGGTCAGGGTTGGTTAGACTCGAACCCCCTATAAACGTTTGTCTATGTACCTAGTTTTTGTCATAATGAGTAAGAGGCATGGACGGTCTAGTGGTATGCGCCATGGACGGCGCTCGTCGTCGTCGGGGGTTCGAACCCCGGTTCGTCCGTCCGTCCAGGGGCCCGCCGGCGAGGTCCCCGCCACCGCCCCCTTCAGCATCAGGGTGCACACGCAGCACTACGATTTTAGTCCTCAACGACACGTGCAGTCGTTTGCCTTTTTCAGCGCAGGGCCATGGGGGAAAATCCTTTTCTCTCGAAATAGGGCCCCGAGTGGACCGGCATCTGTTTTGTTTTTGCATGCATTGCACAGAGGAAGGCAGTGTAAACTGTAGTTTCCGCTGAAACTGAAGTTTAATGCATTCCCTGGATCTGCCACTGTCTTTGCATATATGCAGCATGCACATGTTTCTACATTTACGCTTAGTCGGTTTTCATACTCGAGGATGGAGGGTCCCACCCGCCCACCCTTCGGACAGTGTCTACCCCTTGAGATGAGGGACTTCGAACTCGACCAGCGGCGCTACGAAAAGTGCTGCGGGGCCCCGAGTGGACCGGCATTGTTTTGTTTTGCATGCATTGCACAGAGGAAGGGAGTGTAAACCCCATCGCGAAGCAAGAAGTATCGCCTTGTGGTTGTACATATTGGAAAGGAGGTAGTGGATGTGGATGCCATGTCCAGTGATGCATGTCCAGTACGTATGCTAAGTGAAGGAGAGTACAGCGTTCACACTTCAAGTTAAGTAAAAACTTTATTCTTGCCTTTCTTTTGCATGTGTCTTTGCATTCCCTAGGCATAATGGCATCTCCTATGGTGCGCAAAGATGTTGGAAACACGCCTGGAAGTTGTCAAAACGGCTCGGAAAAACGCTCGGAAGTTTTGGTCGCGAGAGCGGCCCCAAAAACACAATCAATATCGGTAGCGATATCCATCGGTAGCGATATCCTGGGGACTTTCCGGCCAAGATGCCTAGGGGCGCTCGGAAGAAATTTTTAATGCTATTTTGCTTGCAATTTTCGAAATCCACCCTGCAACATGAGTCGGATTTTGTGAGCATACATGGGTGGCATTTTCAAAAATCCTAAGCAATATGAGTAGCATTTTCCATCCAATTTTTACCTTCTATGCTGTGCGTCACAGCGACATGTGAGTTTACGTTGAGGCCCCTGTACCCCTTACCCCTGTGCTGTTCTGGCCCAGCCTGACCATGTCCTTTGTCTCTGTCGCCTAATTGTCAGTGTTTTTTGTCTTTCGTAGACGTTGCTAGTTGGGCGCTCCCACCCGCCCACCCACAATATTGGAGTACGACCAGTGTTGGTTGGCCTGGCAGTGTTGGCCTGGGACGGACAGCACCTGGTTAAACAGTTCTGGCTTGATGTGAGCCTGTATCTGCTTTGAGGGTGCCGTCCGCGCGGTGCACATGATGCACCAGGGCATGTGCGTTTGGCCGGATCCATGAACCCTGATGCGCATGTGCGCTGCACGTCACCCCCTCACTCTGTTCCAAGTCCTGGGGCTATGTTGTGCAGCATGGCCTCAAACCCGGGATACTTGAATGACGCAGCATGCGCAGTGCGCGGCCGGCACCCTCACTGCTTTGCCTGCATGAGGTACAGGGTGACGACAGCAAACCACAATTGTGAAAGATGTGGGCAAACACAGCTTTGAAATGGGTGGGCGGTGCTCCACATAAGTCACCTTGAAGAGCGGTGGTTAGATCAAGTCCAGGTGCAGGTGCCATATATTTTTTTATGGTGGCAAAACAGCAGCGGTGTCTTGACAAGGTCAATAGGGAGACAAGATAACAAGTACAAACCAACCATTGCCCCCAGACGTGGAGCAGGCTGGTCATCTCATATTGCTGTATGCCAGAGCAAATGGGTTTGACAAGACGAGTGGAAAATGTATTTGCAACAACGGGCACTACAATTTCAAATTTGCTGCTGGTAAAGCACGATCTGTTGGCATGGCAGGTCCTTTTGGTGTGGCAGCATCTGCTTCTCGTTGGTTGCAGTTCTTTTTCTTGGTACGTTGTTTCTCCTTTTTATTGGGTTGCCAGCTGTCATTCTTCGTGCATTCCAATGCGGGACCGTTGCCTGCGTACCAAGGGGGTGTAGGTCCTGCAAACCCCTCATCGTTTCACATGACACTTCCTTCAGTCTGATATGTCCGCCCCTCGGTTGCTGGTCTTTTCCTCTGGCACCAAAGATGGCGGTGGCTCAGGCCTCCGTGAATTGCTCCGAAACGCCAGGACTGGTGTCCTCCATGCGACAATTGTGGCCGTGGTATCCAACCATGCTGAGGGAGGTGTGTTCCACGTGGCCCAGCAGTACCAGGTGCCGTTTATGCACTTTACGGGGCCGTTCAATGCGGAGGAATACCAGAAGATCATTGAGGTGCATGGGGCTGAGTGGGTCGCACTGTCCGGGTGGCTGAAGCTTGCGGCTGGGCTGGATCCTCAGCGCACGATCAACATCCACCCCGGGCCACTGCCGCGCTTTGGGGGTAAGGGCATGTATGGAAAGCACGTGCACGCCGCAGTCGTGGAGGCGTTCAAGGCCGGTGAAGTCACCACGTCGCATGTCACGATGCATTTTGTGACGCCACAGTACGACGAGGGCCCAGTCATTTTCAGGTGCATCCAGGGGCTTGGCAGTGGTGTCTGGGCAGAATCACCTCGAAGAGAGGTTATTAGATCAAGTGCAGGCGCAGGCGTCGTATACCCCCCTTTTTTGGGGTCATTCGCGTAGCATACCCCAAGGCATGATATTGGATGTCCAACCCCTTGTAAAATCATTATTTTGTCCAATAAGACCATCCCCCAATGGACTTTTTGATTCTGAGGCCTCTATCCCCTAAAACTGGATATCACTTTTTTGAGGGGGGGGCTGGGGGGGGGTCAAAAGTTTTCGCTGAGAAGCCTCCAAGCAATGGGAGACAGGTATTTCACATCCGCCTCCGGTCGAATGGTAACGCACCCGGCCGCAGATTTTTAGGTCGGCTGTTCGAATCCTGGTCGGTGGACGCCGGCCGTGGCGCCGCTGCCGTATTGGCCGCACCGGGGTTTGAACCGCTGGCTAAAAAATCTGTGGCCGCCTGCATTACCATTCGGCCACTGCCAGGCCTGGACCCCATTGTTCTCCCCACTGCTTGGACCCGTGTCTGCCACTGACAAAAAACCCAAAGTGTGTGTTTCTGTCTGATTGACTGCTGGCCTGTCTCACTGACTGATTGGCTGACTGTCAGCCTCTCTTCGAGGTGCACTGCCTAAGGCAATAGAATTTGGTCTGAATCCGGGCAGACCCGGGCTGAGTGCCAAGGTCTATCTGGTCATACATGGACACGCTTCTCAAGGTGGTACCTGAGTGTGGACAGGCCCCTGCTTTGCGTCCCCCTTGCTCCTGTTCCTGCCCCTATCGCTGTTCCCCCTTATCTTTGTGGCAACAGCAATGGGCAGAGTGACAGCGGGCAGATGCGGGTGCCCAGGTCTTCGTGCCAAGCCCGCCCAAAGAGGGAGCGGGACGCACCATGCATCTTTTTTTTTTAAAGATAATTTACCTGACACCATTGTTCTGCTTTGTTGTTGCCCCGCGAGGTGTTGCTCAGCTGGTACCCCATTTCACCCCACATGCCCTGAGGACTGCAATGTACATGCTACCTTGGTCCATAGCTCAGCAACACAATGTCATTGTCTTGGGGTGCTGGCACCCCTGTCTCAACAACCGCAGCAGTGCAAATGAGCGGGTTCCTGCTAGTATTCTGGGCTCCTTGCAACACCTTGGTGATTACATACACATACAACATGAGGTGAATGGGAAGGTAGCGATTCATGATGTTGTTGCACTCCACCGCCTCGAGTTTGCAGGCCATTTTATGGTGAGCATTGTTGCTCAGATATCTACATGTTGTACATCAATCATTTTGTCGTCTACAATCCAGATGTCAATTCAGACTGCAAGAGACCGATGAGATAGGCCTGCATCTCGTGCGTCACTTGCACTGATATGGTACTGTTGGCCATTGCCATGGACACTTGGTGGAACTTCGGTCACGAGTTAAAAAAAAAACAAAACTGTTGGCCATTGCCTCCTCATGGAAGGTGCCATCATTGTACAGTGTGCACACAGTGTGCATGCATGAAAACAGCCATGGATGTTTGCATTGTTGCCTCTCTTTTGGCTGGCAAACCAACACTGTTTGTGCCACAAGGTTGTATCATAGTAGGTGCAACATCCCATCGCAAAGCTCCATGCAAGGGCAGCATTTGGAGGGTGGGAAAAGGACAAGAGGAATTAAGCGACACTCACCCTGTCACATGTGTGCCACATGTGTGCGTGTCAATGCAATTTGTACAATAAATCAACAAGCTAGTTGGCTAGTTAATTGGATTTGGTACTACAAAGCGCGCGCGCATCCTTATCGTCACCCACAACATCCTCATCATCACAGTCCTCCTGTGCATGCACCATCCATGGAGCCCACCTCGTAATCCATATAATGCCTCTTGGACCGTTTAGGCACTTCGTGATCCCAAATGAGACCATCAACCGCGTCGTGGGGGACAAAGGACAAATCCAAACAATGTTGCTGAGACCATTAATTGCAACTGTGACTGTAATCCACGCAACTCGAATAGTTCGGAAGAAGACATCACAAAGGGCTGTGAGGTTGAGAGCACGGGGGTCGGGGGGCGGCCGGGCCCGGTCCTTGTATGCGACACCCCCCCGCCCCCCCCCCCCCCCCCGGGTTTTGAGAGATAGTGGGTTGGGGATGGCGCCAACGGCGCCCCCTTCTTTTTAATGTATGCTTCCTTTTCATCAAACCATCAATGCTTTTGAGCGCCAGATATCGCAAGACGAGGCGCTATACAAATGTCGTTTGTTGCGAGGTGCTTTAAGCGGAGATGAGCAAGACGGGCCGCTATACAAATGTCGTTTGTTGCTCGCTGAAGATCCTGCATTCGGAGCAAAACCCCGGCCCGAGTGTAGCGCCTATTTCTTTCTGGGGCGAACACATTCGTTTCTTTCTCCTTCCCACGCTTTGTTGCGTGGCCCCCTGAGTTGGGGTTAGGGACTCACAATCCACACTTTGTTGCGTGGCCCCTCGAGTTGGGGTTAGGGACTCACAATCCACGCTTTTTTGCGTGGCCCCTCGAGTTGGGGTTAGGGACTCACAATCCACGCTTTTTTTCCGTGGCCCCTTGAGTTGGGGGTGCGACGATTTTCCGCGTTTTTCTTAGGCAAGTGCTCCATGGGGCGTTTCCCCTTGTAAAATCTGTCAAAGGCAAGCATGGTGCCCAAACCCAAACCAATTCGTCAGGACACTGTACCATGGACACCCCCACATCTGAGATTGAGGGTGCGGAGCACTTGACAGTCCATGGGCAGTTCATGCCCCTTGAGCGCTACGCAGGCGCAGGGTTGCATGTTTGGCATGACCGTCTGCTCGCAACGTCGTTTCCTGGTACCTCTGTCCAGTTCATTCGTTTGCAAGTGAATGAGGATAACAAATGGTATGCAGCGACTAGTCAGTTGGACGCCCTTTCCGAATGGTGTGCCCAAACTGCACCTCAAAAGGTGCCTCCATTGAAGTGTGAGCCTTACGAAGGCGTGTTTGTTATAGATCGTGGTGACAAAGGATTGACCACGGACATTTCCTGCTCAGTGCAGTGCAAGATTTAAGAGGCAACAGTGCCACGCGTGTGCATGCGGACGCATGTCGGTCAACACCTTCTGTGAAAGGAGTGTGTCAAGGGTCAGGAAGAGATTTCTCTGGCCACCGCTTGTGGGTTTTGTGGCGATCGTGCCACTTGCTCCACCCAGGTTGTGATGCGCAACAAGCGGACACACGCCTTGGTCACCCTAATGATCTCTGATTGCCCCAGTCAACCAGCTAAGCTGCGCTGGAACACGCTGGCAAAAAAATCTGCAAGCAGCCCGTGCACGAATCATCCTGTGTGGTGTCCGCTGTGCACAAAGACAGTTTGGTCATACTGCATGGCACAGCACTATGCAGATGTGCATGACACTGCACGGCACCCTGATTTGATGCACATTGCAGAGGCAGAGCAAGAGGCAGTGCTGAATTGGGTGCCTCATAAGGCAAAGAAAAAAAATCGGGGCAATGCACCTGCAGGGGCTGATGATGCCCAGTTTGATGCAGCGGCCTTGTCTGCACCTGGCGATGTTGGTTCATCGTCGTCAAGCTTGCCTCCCCTGCCTTTGCCCCAGTCAAAGCCTCCTGACCCCCCGCTGCCAAGTGAGTCCGAGGCAACGACTTCTGGGGCTGAGCGATCCCGTCCCCTTAAAAGCGTCGGGAAGCGCCACAAGAAGAGGCGGGACGAAGCCCAACGAGAGCTTCAGTCGAAGCGCGCCCGCCAAGACTCCTCCTCCTCCTCCTCCAAGGGGGAGCTTTTCAAGGACCTCTAAGCAGAAGTCCATCCATTCTTTCTTTTAACCCCCAACTCTAACCAAGCCTCAGGAATTTTTCTCACAAACTAACTGGGCGGCACGGGGGAACAAGAGGGGAGAGGGAAGGGGGTTGGGGGAGGGGGGCGGGGGGCAACACGGCGACCCTTAAGACTTTCTTCTCGGCAAGGACGAGAAAGCGCTATTATCGCATACATACCTCCGTACCCCCCAACCCCCAGACACACGACCCCCCCAGGAGGTATGCATGTGGTAGTAGTGGGTCGCGCGCAAGCCCCCCTTGGGACCCCCCCCCCCGGCCGAAATCCCCCCTACACCCCCCAGCCGACCCCCCCCACAACTACCCCCTGCCCCCCCCCCCCCCGAGTATTGACAGATAGCTGGGGGGTATGTCGCATCAGGACCGGTTGTAGTCGCCCCCCCGTGGTTGAGAGGGACATCTTTGGTGGTCTTGTCTGATGCACAGGACCGAGATGAGCATTGGCTGGCCTGTCTGCCAGTGGGGACGGTTACGGGAGGGAGCATTGTGGGCTGCTCCTTGTCAGGCAAAAAATGTGTGAAAAAGGGTGAAGATAGGTGAAAATTGGCATGACTCCTTTTTACGTCCATAGGCTCATGTACAGAGGTAGAGGGGCGAAGGGAGGGGGCCAATTAGAGTTCGGGCGCCCCCTTACCCCATACAAGCCCAGTACCTATGGAGCATGGCGGCTGAGAGGGACGAGCTGATTGGGACTAGGTCTCCTCTGTGCGCACCCTCCCATCAAGCCCATCTAGCTACCGTCCACTATGCGTCGTCGTCCCTGAGGGGGAGGACCAGGTCAGGCCCAGTGCCAGCAAACTGGCTTGCTGCCCCGTGTTGACGAACACGGGTCGGCTTAGCTGCTGCGGCGCAGCATGTACCGCCGTGGAAAATGAAGAGGAGGGAGATGATAAGGGACTTGCCCCCATTGAGGGAGGCAGGGGGCTGGCTCTGGGTCACAAGGGGAGGAGGTGCTCCGTGCGAGCGACTCGCAGACAATGCCCGCGGGACACACAAAAAGACTCCCGGCAAAGGGCAATGCCGCTACTTCCGGGCGAGGGGCTCATGTCCGGTAGCGAGACCACTTGCGCTACCCGCTCTGGTTGCGGGGGGTTCGCCGACTGGGGAGTGGCCCATGCGGTGGGTGGAGGGGGGGGGGGGGCGGGAACAAAGCTGCCACCGCTGCTGCTGGTGGCAGCAGGGCGAGTGGTGGTGGGGGGTCAGGTCCTCCCTGTGGGGCGTCCCCTC
Source organism: Eutreptiella sp. 'Long Island Sound 2002' (assembly GCA_964036045.1). Taxonomy (NCBI): domain Eukaryota; phylum Euglenozoa; class Euglenophyceae; order Eutreptiales; family Eutreptiaceae; genus Eutreptiella; species Eutreptiella sp. 'Long Island Sound 2002'. The sequence continues at coordinate 1,579,109 of OZ038388.1, forward strand.
CCACAGGCACGGCGGCTTGCTCGCACACATCGTTCGCGTTTGTGCGCATCCACTGTCTCGCCGGTTGTCGCGCGCCGGCGGCCCTAAGGGCCGCTTCCCCAAAGTCCTAGGCGCCGAGGTTCGCCGCCACGCCCGGGGCTGGGCCGAGGGAGTGCAATGCCCCCGACCCCGGCCGCACACGGCCCGGACACATGAACGATGGGTGCCCCCGCCCATCGTTCATGCGGGGCTAGGACGCGCTGCCCTGTCCCCTCCGCGGCTGGACACGAGGGCACTCGGCCGCAGCAATGCCGCAGCACTCATGGCCCGCGTAGCCGGTGCAACAGCATCGGCTGATACTGTACCGCATGCGTTGGCACCGGTGACATGATGGCGCCCCGTGCTACAGGTAGCGGGCCCCCACTGTGCCCCGGCCCTGTCCTAGGCTGCGGTGCACTTGCCGTGCCGCTGCGGGTACGCCCTGCGCCAGCGCCCCCGGCGCGTACGGTCGCAGCAACTACCACCCTTCGGGCGGGCAAGGGAAGTAGCCCATCGGGAACCGCTCCCCCCCCCCCCCCCCGGCTGAAGCCAGGCCGGGGCCCTTAGCCGCTTGAGCCACATGTCTTGGCAGTGCACTGCTAGGCGAGGCAGCTGCGATGCCATTTCCTCCTGGGCCGTGAAGTAGGGGCACGCCCGCATCCTAGCACAGAGGCGCCTACCCAACGCGAGGGGAGGGCACTGGTTAGTGTGCGACCCCCTCCGAAGCTAGCCTGCTGGCATGCACCAAATGCGCCGCCTGGCGCAGCACCTGGGCCCTCTCCCCCAGAGGGAGACGCGTCCCTTGCAGTTTGTGATGCGGGGATGCGGGGAGTGCTCACCCCATGCCAGTGGACCAGGTCAAGGCCGGCCCCCACCAGCCATCCCGGCGGCATGCCAGGCCGCATGCAGAGCGAGGGCACCCGCGGCAGGGGGCCGCATAAGTCGCCCTAGGGGTATCGCTGAAGATCGGCGAAAATGGGTGAAATTGGGTGAACTCCCAAATATGCCACATCCCCAATGCAGAGGAAGAATATAATACCCGTTATCATACAACAACGATGACTATCTAGTATCACAAAGTATGGGTTTCTAGCACGGCTAGACGCCCAAATAGTTGCACTGCGCTAAGGGCACCCCCAACATTTAGGCATATATTTGGAGGGAGCATTGGTAGCGTCAGGCATGGTGCCTTGCAACACACGCCCACACCGTGCAGCGTTTTGACCAAAACTGGGCCCAGGGGTCCCCACAACCTTGAGTACGCTGTGGACTCTGCAATTGTGTCACAGTGTGCACACAATTTGCTACATTTGAGATTGTACTTAGCAGACGAATTGGGGTAGTTGGGGTGGCCTAATTTTGCAGGTGTCCGGAAGGGGTTGGTCTCAGGGCTCTTCGGGGGGGGTCTAGTTTAAAATTAGTGCGGTGCGTGCACAGTGCAAGGATTACCCCGTTGAGTGGGGCACCGTTGAGTGGGGCACCAGATGGCCCCTACAGGCAGGTTTTTGGTGTTTGCCATACGATCCAGCACCTCCCTCTGTGCTCATGTGGGGTAGGTGTCGGATGTTTGACATGGGGGCATGTCTGATGGGGTGAGCGAGACACACAGTGGCGGTGAAGGCAGACGGAGAATTTGGGTACGGAATGAGGTGATTCTAGTGCACGGCATACAGCAGCCCTCCATCCCATCACCTAAATCATGCAGCACAGGCGGCACGCTGCTGCGCTCGAGGGGGCTGGGCAACATTGAGGCCAGAGTAGTCGTACCAAGACCACTGCAAACTAATTGTTTGGGATCGAGGTTGGCCAGGGCCCCAAATGAACCCCCCCCCCCCACTTACGTTTTTCCTGGCACCCCCCAAAAAGCAAACACATGGCGGCACCACACACCTGTAGCAGCGCGCGCCACCACCGGTACTCGAAGGGATCAAGGGGAGGTCTCGTCCGTCGTGCTTCAACGATGGGGATCGAACCGGCGCCAGCACGGCTGGCGCCGGATGCGCTACCATTCAAGTGGCGGCTTCCTTAGCCTGCGTATGCCCCCCCCCCCCCCCAGAGAGGGAGGAGCAGGAATACAGCACTGATATAAGTTCCTCCTGTAAGCCGAGGCAAAGATAGGGAAACACCTTGCAGATGGGCCATGTCAACTTGAGGCTGGGCCTGTGGCCCCCTCCCAGCATACTGTGCAGTGATACTAAATGTGCGGAGTCTATATTGACGATGATCCCCCCCTCCCCCTCACACTGCCCTCCCCTATCTCACCCGTAACCAGCAGGTCTGGCCACTGAAGTGCCAGCCGATGAGCAAGGGCCTGCCGGGAAGGATGAGGTATCCTCTGTACGCTGGATGCAAGCCAGAGGTTGTGGCTGACAAAACACGGCCAGCCAAAGAACATTGAGCATGATGATGGTGCTGCAATGTGCACACCAATGAGAACTGCCGGACATTGCTGCATATGCATACCGGGACATGCATGTGTGGAGTGCTCTTTGACCTGCGTGCGGCCCCCACACACTTTCTAAGCACAAGTCTGTTCCCAAGCCGTGGGGCACGACGAAGATGTCATTTCAGGATGATGTGTGCCCCTGAACCCCCTGCTGCTTACCTGAGAGATTTCCTGTGCCCCTGGGGGCCTTCGCGATGCCATGTGTGCAGAAGCCTTGTTTGTGCCCTTGTGCCATTTCGTATCCTTGCTGCATGTTGTAGGTATCCCATTTTGGTCGAGGAAGGTGATGACGGCCCCGCATTAGGTGAGCGAGTGAACAAAGTTGAGCATGGATGGCAGTCATACATTACGAATTTGGTGGTCAACGGCCTCATCTCTTGGGATGGCAAAGACCCAAAGTCTCTCAAGGTGCCGGAGGGGTATCAGTTCTTGGAGGCTAAATACTGAGGGGCTGCTGGCCTAATCGATGTGGTTTTGCCACGATGCAGAGCTGTGATGGAACATGTTTGCACGGCAGATTGCTTGTGCCCGCCACCTTGGTTGCACCTGCAATGACATCAGCTCAGCCAGAACTCCGGCCTGTGTTTTAGGATGTTTTTTAATTTTGCTTTTTTGTGAGATTTTTTTTTTGGCAACAACTGCATCTGCCTCCACCAGGATTGTGCTGGAGATGGCCTTTTGACACGATTCGACGCTACATCCCACTTCGGCGGTGTTGGGCTTGCTCAACTGGTTCCGAACATGCGCTACACAAGATCCAGCACTGGTCAACCATACTTTCCAGCGTAGGGCGTCCTGACCTGGAGGGGAGGAATGAGACCAACACTTCTGACCTCACCTTGGCTCATTTGTCGACAAGGACGTTTTCACAAGATAACACATCCTGAAAGGCCCTTAGCAGACGCACGGGGGTGGGCAGCAAAGCCATCAACCCTCAGGGACGCATTGACCGCTCCGCTGCATCAGCCTGCAGTAAGCATCTAAACCACTTGCTCACAAATTCGAGTCCAATTTTTCGGGTTGTCAAATGGATGTGAGATCACTGCAAGCACGGTTCAACCTGAGAGTTGTCACAGTTTGGCACTGTAGCTCACCATCAAGTGGCAAAGGAAAGCTGGTTTGGTTGCGGGTTTTTTTTGGGGGGGTACCTGGTATTACAGCGATTTCTTGGGGTTGCCGGGTCTTGGGGTTCCAAAGAGACAAGCAGTACCATGCGTGCCCAAGAGATCCACTGTATTTCATATCACAAGTTGTCGAGGGGGGCTTGTGCCATGCATTTTTTGCCCTTATCTCATACTCCCCCAAGAGCTCCACTTTGGCTGGAAGGAAGAGCGACCTGTTTCAAGGACGCCATGTGCGTCAGAGTGCGAAGAATGCACGTTTGGGATGGTATCAATTTGCTCCTTTGCAGACATCTTTGTAAGCAGTGTGCGCGCAGTGCACTGTTTTCATCGACTGGAACCCCGTTTCAAGCCTTGCTCTGCTCCGGGTACAAGCCAGCATCGTGGGTTATGGGCGGGCGAGGATGCCTCCACGGAAGATGATGACAATGATGAATTGAGTTTTGAGTTTTGATTTGTCTTCCTGTGCTCTTGGGAGGTCGTGGTTTGTATTGGTGAACAATGTATCTCCAGCCACAAATGTGCACGCAGTGCGCACATGGCGCATAGTCGTCCCCTTTGTCCAGTCAACAGAAACAGAAATCAGCAGCCAGAAAGGTATGATGCTTTGTTTTAAGATCCCTGAGATTGTTGGGTCGTGCTCAACAGGGGGTTTTCCGTCACCCTCAATGTTCCGTGGGGAGATTGAGGCTTATATACAGTCTTTCTTCCCAAAGTATATATGCCTCTGGTGCTGCTGCGGGGCGGTTTGCATTTGAATAAGTGCATTGCACTATCCTCTGGGGTTCACGCCTCTGCACCAAACCATTGGGTGCTTTCACCACGCGGCATTGCAGGATATGCAGTGGGCCATCCCATTTGCTGTGGGCCGTGATCATGGGGGCTCTGGATCACCAAGTGTGCCACAATGCGCTGCATTGCCAGCAATCTCCTGCACCTGGCCTGTGTCGTGATGGACTATGGGCGTTGCCATGAAGGCTAAGTAACATGCCAATTGGTATTTCCGGGTGTATGCAGTGGTTTGAGTTTTTAGAAATGAGTTGTTTAAATTGGGCTTTTTCGACGAGAGCAGCAAGGCTGCCACTGATGCAGAGCACTGCAGACTTCATTGCTGACTGCTGGCCATGGACTGCACTGATTCAGCATTTTAACCTGGACTTTATGGTGGGGATGTGACATCTCTGTGAGCTTGCAGGTTTCCTTGACTGGGATGGCAGAGGGCATCGGTATTCCAGGGCGCAAAGTCCATTCAAGCCGCTCTTACAAATCACGAATGTAGGAACTGAGGATAACTGAGGAGGACGAAGAAAAGCATGGCTACAAAAGACGAACACACAAAACAAGCCAGAGTGTGATTTCCCTCAGCTGTCTTTCCGATGAAAACTCTTGGAACCTGCGATTGCTTTTCTTTCGGGTGTGCCTACAACGAAGAAAACTGGAATGGCTGTCTGTTGGGCCTGAAACCTCAGAATCGCACAAATGCAGATTTCATGAACGCAGACGATGCCTCTTGCAGTATGTTTGGAGAAGCCCAGATAGGGATGCCTCAAGGTGTTCAGTGGGGAAGCGCTGTATGCAGTGTGCACGATGCATACAGTGCACTGTGCATGTACTGATGATGATGGGTGCATGTGTACGCACTCTACAAATGAAATTGAGGAGCCAGTTTCTATGTCACATTGCATTCTCTACGTAGCTCGGATGGGACCTGTCAGGGTCACAGGTGCGTGTGGTGCGGTTACTACAGTTGCAGAACTGGTCACTGTGATGCTCTATCTTCCAGGGGTTTCCAGGAACAGGACATTCTTGGTTATTTTCCCCTGGGGAGAGTTCGGGACCGACAGTTGCGAACTGCTGGCGATTTAGCCCCAACTGCCGCCGACATACCGCCGATCACACGCCAACCTCCAACACTTGATGGTCTTGATGGTCAACCAATAACCCGTTATCGCTTGTTAAGAGTTGTCTCATGATGCACCAAAACAAAATGCAGAACCTGAGGTCTGTGAGAGTATGAACGACCGAGGGGCATGGGTGTGTGGGGATATCTCTCAGGATTTGTTTGCTGTGGCCGGGGCCTCCATTCGAACACAATGCCCAAGACAAAGGTCGACAAGAAGATGGGGCCACCCACGAAGTCGCGGCGGGACAATAAGGAGCGCCCGGACCTGCGCAAAGCTCGCGACATCCGGCGTCTGAACATGTACAAGAACAAGCTTAAGCGGGACGAAAAGGGGGAGGTGTGCAGCAGTGTTCGGTTCAGGGTGCAGGAGTAAACAGTTCTGCATGCCCTCCTCTTTGTTGCACACACCTGTTATGTGGCTTTGTCCACATAACAGGTGGTCCACTTCTGGGGGTGGGGGCCCTCCCCACCACCTGTTGTCACATGGCAGTGTGTCGTGTGCAGGAGGGGGGGCGATTTCGGGTGGATACATTTTTGTGGGGAATCTCGTCTGTAAGGAAGGCGGCGAAATTTTCCCTCCCGAAATTAAAAGACGTTGGCAGTGTAGTAAGCACCCTCCGTTTTTTGCAATGAGGTACTGCAAATCGCTGGTGGCCTGATGGTTGCAAAAGGTGGCGTAGTGACACCATTTCCCAGCCTGCTGCTCAAGCACAGCATGAGCTTTAGGAGTTGCAGGGTGGTGAAAATTTCCCCGCCCGAAACTGCCGGTGAAATAACCAGCATACAAAAGTCCTCCCTCCTGTAGTAGTATGACAGCGTCAGAGGACTGTCAGGGAGTCACTGACCCCGAGTCTTCAAGGGCCAAGGGTATGGGCGGTTGTCGGATGAAGGACGATGTCAAGGGGCGCATGTTGCTTGGCAATGTGACCCCGGTCTGTATCATCTCAGCACAGCGCAGTGACCCAGGTAACCGGCTGAGCACACTAAGCCCTTGCGGTGGTAAGGTGAGGTACGCAAGAACACTGATGTGGGTTGCATATGAAGCACGTGCCTCTTCCGGGCCACTATGTTCTCATCAGGGCTGTCCTTGACGAATGAGATATTTCTTTCCTTCTTTTTTTTGGTAAGGACAGCCTCAGGTCATCGGTGGCAATTCGGTTCACCGACGACGGTTGGCACTCAATCGACTGGCGCTCAACCGACAGTAATTGGTAGTTGGCGGATGGGCGACAGCAGTCACTTGTCGGCCCGCAGCCCCCCCCCCCCCTTTTTTGGATTAGGGGCCACTGTGGTTCCCATCCGGGCCCCCTGCTCTTGCACCGACCTCTGCTCCAACTCCTCAGTCCCTGTCATGCATTCTGGGGGCCGCACTCCCCTCCGCAATTGCCTACCCCCAGGGATTCTTGTAGTCAGAGCCCTAATTCCATTTCGGCCCACACGCGAAAACCCAACTGTTTGAGGCATACATGCTGATTGCGCCTGGCGGCACAAAAGGAGACGCTGGGCAACGCTTGCCAGAAATACGCGGGACACTTGGCGACGTTTGGCAAGGAGCTGAATTAGACGCGCGTGCGTGCGTGCGTGATTGTGGGTGCGTGGGCGCTTGGCAGCGCTTGGCATGGCAGGCCCTATCAGCAAGCTCTGGTTTGGGATACAGTGTGGGCACACTGTTGAATGGTCTGACTTGTGTTTATCATTGGCCTCTCTTGCCCCAAAGCCCGGCATTTGGCTGCAGCTGGTGACTCTCAGCCTTTTGGTTGATTGAGTTTCGGATGCGCTGCCTGTAGTTTGCGCCTTCCTCCCGATACAGACGGGCGTGTGTATGGTATTAATTCGGCGTGTGGCTGTTATGACAAGGTGAAAGCACGCAGCCATGTGCCAGGGCAGCGTGATCCAGCGTGATGGCCTGCCGTCATGGCCTCCTTTGCCATGACGGTCCCCTGATGCATTTGGGCTGGGATGTGCCTGCCGTACCATTGTGCTGCGCTCCGTGGTTCTCCCCTGGACCTTGGGAGTGCTCACACCTTGTGGCTGGACTGGTATTGTACTGCAGTGGTCTGTGGGAGGCGCTGTCAGTGCACTGGCAGTCTTCCTGGCAGTCTGGCATCGCCAATGCGGCCTCATGGGGACACGAGATGCTAGGCTCCTGGGCTTGTGGAGCCACTAGAGCCTCCCGAAAATCGAGAGTCACAGGAGCACGTAGTCGGGGCCCGCGGTAGCTCCTTCACGTCTGCACCACAGATCGTTTCTGGGAGCGTGCTGGAGCATTCTGACAAAATCGAAAAAGGCAAAATGGCCCGGATTGCACCGGACCGGCGCTGGTTCGGCAACACGAAGGTGATTGGGCAGAAGGTTTTGGAAAAGTTCCGAGAGGAGCTGCAGGCGAAATATCATGACCCCTACAGGTCTGCCGGGGCTGCTGGGCTCTCTGTGCTGTCCTCATTGCCTCATCTCTCCGCTTCCTCTCCGTTCCAGGTTTGTGGTGCATGCCTTCTCTGTCTCTCTCTCTCTCTCTCTCTCTCTCCATGCATACAGTGTGGTGCTGAAGCAAGCCAAATTGCCTCTGACTCTTCTGGAGATCAAAGATCACGACGAGACCTCCATCAAAAGGCAGTTGGATTGGGAAGGCACGTTCGGGAAAAAGAAGACGCGGAAGCGGCCCAAATTGAGCCAGTTTGAGTATGGGTCGATGCTGGATGCTGCCCGTGAACGCGAGGTTGCCCCTGGGTTTTGACGGGTGGGGCAGCTGTTTGCGTGTATTGTGGATAGGACGCTGTTGAATGTTTGTGCTCAGGGGTTGGTGAATGTGTGTTTTGGAGAGGTAGAGCTCGCTGATTGAGAGGGATGATTTGGGTGAACCCACGTTGCAGAAAGTCCAGGCACAATTCGCTAATTGTGAGTGTTGGCCGTTGACAGTGACTCTTCGTGTGTACGTGCGTGTGTCTGTACCGGTACTCAGCTTTACCCCGTTCTGCTTGTGTTGCTGACTCAACATCCCCTGTACTCCAGAACATCCGATGTTCCAGAGGGAGAGTTTTTTTCAATCACATTTATGTCTAGCCCGCTATGAAGTGTGTTGCATATGGGTTGGTGTTGCATGTTGAATGAAGGTGGGTTGTTGTTGTTTGGTCATGTTGTGGATGGGGTTCCAGCACCCTGCCTGCCAGCCAGATGACCACCACGAATCCCACAACCGGGCGACCCAGCAGTTCCTGTTGGCTGCCATCCGTCAATTTGTCTTCCTCACCATGTTCTTTGGAATGTGTTGCCACCTCCGCGTGTCCCAAGCCGCCTATACGTGTTTATCCGCTGGTGTCCTCCCCAGTAAAAGAACCTGCGTGGGTTGCACTGCACACAATGGAAATGCAAATGCCTGTCCAGCCAACCATCAATTTGGAAAAAACGCTTTTTTTGTTTTTTCCCCATTTCCCCCCGTTTTTTTTTGTGTTTGTTGATGTTTTTTTTTTGGTGTTTTTTGGTGTTTTTTGGCTTTTTTTGGGGTTTTGCGATCCATTTCTGGTAAGTTTGAAATATGCAACTCGAACATTTTTCGCACATTTGTTATATTTTAACGGAATTTGTCGTGCCAGTCAGCAATCATAACTAGTTGCCGTGGGGGTTTATTTATTCAACTTCCGATTCCAATGTGGTATGTACGAATAGGCCTAATGGACTCAATAGATACGAGATAGTTTCAATGAGCTTCACTTTTGCATTGCCAATGTACACAAAACAAGGAACATTGCATAGTTAAGGTGTGGTTCGGCAACTGACAGTAGCAAAAGGTTTGAGGGAGGGCAAGGGAAAAGGAAATAGTATGAGGCTCCCACCCTTCTCTTTCTACTTTGTATCCGTAGCCCATGCTGCCCGTGTGGCTCCGCCTCACGCTTTTCTTCCGTGGCCGACGCCGTCAAACACTAGAACGCCAATGGCGTGGAGCTATTTGCCACTCAAGTTCCCCATTCTACTAGTAAGGCCGCCACGCGCAATGGCTGGTGTTTCCCCTCATCCCCCCCGGCCGAGGATGACCCCGCACCTCCCAAAGGGCAAGTTGCTTCGCTGCCGGTTTCCTTCCCATCTTCCGTGCAAACAGGATTATCAACCTTCTTCACTTCAAGTGCTGAGTTGCCCACTTGTGGGTGTTGCAAGAAGCTCCTAGGGGACATCGTTGTGTGCCCGGGTTGCAACCAACGTGTTCATGCCCTTTGCAAAGAAGGGGCCAAATGCTTCCGATGTGTTTGCAGGGTGTGTGACTCCCCACCAAGGGATGTTATGCGGCCCTGCAAGTCCTGTATGCATCAGGTGCATGATGCATGCGCCATCGCCGTGCCTCATCGGATCGAATGGGTATAGAAGATCTGCATCCCAAAGCCCCAGCATCGTGCTCCACCAGCAAAGAAGAAAACTCGGAGGCATTTTCATCCCCAATGGCAAGTTGGTAGACCCCGGTTGAGGGTTGGCAACGGGGTGATGTGGTGTGTTGCTTGCAAGAAATACCCCCAGGCTGGCATGCACCAAGCATGGATTGTGGGCACCACTAGCTTCCGGCGGGTTACCGTGGTTGAGCAGCAACTCAGGGTTGCATGCAGTGGCTATGGCACTCTGGGCTAGCAACGGTGCATCCACGACCGTTGTTGGTTCTCTTGCCCAACCAGTGCGCAATGCCATTTTTGGCTTGTTCCGGTTGGCTTGCCGCATTGCCAAAAGGTGCGGGCCGTTCACTGACTTGGGCCTAGATGCAATTACCGCAACACTGGTGGGTGGAACCGTGGCACCTGCGCACCGCTCCCCACGGTCAGCCCAAGAGATCATGCACGCCATCGCTGCACCCACCCATGCGGACAAGCGAAGGTGTGACCGTGAAGGAATCCGTGTTCTTCGCTCTGGCCTCCGATAGTTCCACGGATCAGGCTGCAAATAAGCAGGAGTTGGTGTACACGCGGACGGTCTGTATGGGCAAGAGCCGCACCGCTTTCTTGGGTTTGCAAGATTTGCAGGACGGCTCGGCGGTGGGCATCCTGGCTGCGTATAAGGAGGTGATGCTTCGCGCGGGACTGTGGAGGAATGGATTAGCTGCGTCTTCTGGTACTTGCTTGGGGCAGGAGTATGACGCTCCGGAGGTGAGGGAGCGCGAGGACAGTGAGTGGCCACCAGATTTCTAAGCATGATGACAGTGCGAAGCCTTGCTTCAGACGCAATCATCGTCTTCATGTTTGGGTGGTGTGCCATGTGCAAGGCAAGAATGGGGACATCATGACGTGTCACTGGAACATATGTCAAGCATCAGACGAGAAATTCTATAGCCTTGGGCAGTGCACCTCGAAGAGAGGTTGACAGTCAGCCAATCAGTCCCTTATCTAGGCCAGCAGTCAGTGAAACAGGAACACACAGTTTGGGTTTTTTGTCAGTGGCAGACACGGCCCCAAGCAGTGGGGAGACCTTTCGCCTCAAACCGAGCAGTGGCCGAATGGTAATGTAGGCAACTGTAGACTTTTTGGATGGGTTCGAACCCTGGTCAGGTGAATATGGCGCCGCTGCCGCCGCCAACAGTCGGCCGACTAGGATTTGAACCGCCAACCAAAAACGTTGTGTCGGCTGCGGTACCATTCGACCGGCGGTTGTGTGATAGCGATAAGCTTCCCCACTGCTTGGAGCCTTCTGAGCGAAAACTTTTGTTAGATCCAGCGCAAGTGCGGGCGTCGTATACCCCCCTTTTTTGGGGTCATTCGCGTAGCATACCCCAAGGCATGATATTGGATGTCCAACCCCTTGTACAATCATTATTTTGCCCAATAAGACCATCCCCCAATGGATTTTTTATTCTGAGGCCTCTATCCCCTAAAACTGGATATCACTTTTTTGAGGGGGGGGTGGGGGGGGTAGGGGGGGGGGTCAAAGGTTTTCGCTCAGAAGCCTCCAAGCAATGGGGAAGCAGATCGCTATCAGACAACCGCCCGTCGAATGGTGACGCAGCCGACACAACGTTTTTGGTCGGCGGTTCGAACCCCGGCCGGCCGACTGTTGGCGGCGGCGGTGGCGGCGCCGTATTGGCCTGACCAGGGTTCGAACCCGCGACCAAAAAGGCTCCAGTCAGCTGCATTACCATTCGGCCACTGCTTGGTCTGAGGCAATGCGTCTCCCCACTGCTTGGGGCCGCGTCTGCCATTGACAAAAAACCCAAACTGTGTGTTTGTGTCTGACCGACTGCTGGCCTGGATAAGGGACTGATTGGCTGACTGTCAACCTCTCTTCGAGGTGCACTGCCAAAGGCAATAGAATTGGGACACTAGGTCCCATGGCAAACATTAGACTAGAAATTTAAAATTCCTCGTACACCAGCAGAGGCCAGCAAGGGCAAAAATTGGGACACTGGGACCCATGGCAAACATTAGACTAAAAATTTAAAATTCCTAGTACACCAGGAGACACCGGCAAGGGCAAAAATTGGGACACTGGGACCCATGGCAAACATCAGACTAGAAATTTAAAATTCTTGGTACACCAGCAGGGGCCAGCAAGGGCAAAAATGAGGACACTGGTACCTATGGCAAACATCACGTTGTATTCCCTGCATTGTTGATACAAAAAGAATGAAAAAAAACGGAAAACCACAATGGTGTGTTGCCAAAAACAGCAAGTAAAGCAAAAAAATTCAGGGTACACTGGTTCATGGCACAGTGTTAAGATAGTTTTGGGTCCTCTGTCCCGGTTGGCGGTAGGTGGTAGTCGGGCTTCGGGGGTGTGGGCTGTGGTTGGGCTTGGAGGCTCTGTTTGGCGGTGGTAGGCACATTTTCAGGAAACTCAAAAAAACTCCCTTCCTCTGTAACCCTAGGATCGGCATGCACTACTCCGAGCTTTTTGAGCACTTGGGAGGCTGTTGCAGCAACATCCTCTTGGGCACTCGGGGGCGTCAAACGCCCCCTTTGCGGTATGTAGAAGCCAAAGGCAGCAAGCCCCTTTCGAGGCATCATCAAAATACTGGGAAACCAGAGATGTAATTTGGCAATTGGTCACTGTGGCAGGCACTGTCACTGTCACTGGCGTAGCTCCTGTGTTGTCGATCATCGACTTCAATGTCAGCAATCTTGAGTGCCTACAGAGGACACTCTCATCTCTACGTTGCGCATTCACACTGCATGCAGCACATTGCATGGAAATGACAACCTCACATGCAGCTCCATCACTGAGCTACTACTCAAAAAAAGCATCAAAAAAAGTGGCAGAAAAAGCGAAAAAAAGCGCCCTGGAATTGAACCGCTGACTTTTGAATCACTACCCTTTGCATATACCACTAACCAATAGCCTAGATTCCGCGGTAGGTACCAGATTTTTGGAAACCATCTTAACACTGTCATGGCACCAAATCACCCTAGCCCCCCCCCCCCCCATACCCCATACCAGTGCATTACCTCTGGTTTGCATTTGTCTGTTTTTTAATTAGGTCACACCCCCCCCCATACCCCATACCCCCCCCTGAAACCCCGAAAAATGGGCTTTTGGCAGCAAGTTGTGCCCAAAAAACAACAAAAAACGGGAAAAAAACACCTGAAACTGAAAAAAAAACACCTTTTTTTGACCCACCCGTCAACCCGTCAACAGCTTTGGTGACGGGCGTTTGCACGACCCCTGACCGCACAGTGACATGCAGTGCGACACTCCTTGGCGACTGGCCCGTCACAGAGTGAGGGCGATGTGTATCATTTTGAATTGAGTGTAATCAAGTGCATTCAGCTGCCGTTGCGTTGCCCGTTTACTGCCCTGCATTGCGGTAGGTACTTTATCAGCAGAACGTGCACAAGGACAAGCAGACGCAGGCGGCGCAGTTCCAAAAGTTCATGGCCCCTCCGGACAAATTGGAGCACGACGTCTTTAAGAAGGGACAGTCTGCACGCATTTGGGGTGAGCTGTACAAAGTTATTGACTCCTCAGACGTCATTATTCAGGTGATCTCTGCCTCTCTGCTGCCTTCCTGCAAGGCTCCCCTAGGCTCCCACCCCTACTCACCTTCCATCTCCCACTTGGCTCATTGCTAGCCAGGGGTATCCAGACTGGGATGGGGAGGGGGGGTCATCGTTGCTCAGGTCTGTGGGGGAGCGTTAGCGCGCCGGGCACGCGCCGGGCATCTTTTTTTGACCATTCCCCACCCGTGCCTGTTTTTGCCTCCACCTCACCAAATAGTTTGGAGTACCTTCTCGCGGTGTCCAAGAATTTGGCCCATCCTTTGCACCCAGTTTATGACGATGGCAAGGGTGGTGGTTGGAAGTGGTGGGAGTGACATTTTGTGTTGTTCAATTCTCATATCTCGGCTTATGCAAGGTGCCTTGCAGGGAAGGTTTGCGGTCTAGTGCAGTCTACTTGGGGTACTTCCCAAGGTGAGGACAAACCTGGGGCAAGAGATAAGATACTCAACACAAAGGTAGCGCGCCGGGCATGCGCCAGGCGCGCGCCGGGCAAACATTCCCCCTGTGTCGGGGATTTGCTGACCTGTCCACCGTCTGAGTGCATCGAAGTCAAAGGGAGCGGCCTCTTGCGTGTCGTTGTGCACTCTGATCCCAGGTTTTGGATGCCCGTGACCCCATGGGGACTCGGAGTAAAACACTGGAGGGGTATATTCAGAAGGAGAAGAAGTACAAACACGTAATCTTTGTGTTGAACAAGTGCGATCTGATACCCACGTGGGCCACCTCCAGGTCTGCGAGGGGGCATGTGCATGCAGGGTTGTGGCCAGTATGTCGTCATTTGTGGTCGTGTGCGCTGCATGTCATGTAGACCGGGCCAAAGCTGTCCCGGTTTGAGCCCACGGTGACCTGATTTGGCCCTTGGAAAAGCTCACAATCCTTAAAAATGGGCAAAGAGGGTTCAAACGGCATCTCGCCAAAAGTTTTCCCAGATCACTGGGATGCCCAAACCGGTGGTTTTAGCCCGTTTTGAGCCCGTCCTGGCCCATTTGGACAGAGTCTTTTGCACCAGGCCTTTTCTTAGTGCCTCGCCCACGGCTCGGGGTGCGTGCATGCCTTTTTCAAAATGATAGGTGCCTCCTTCTGATGGGACCCCCCCACCAAGAGTGGGTTGGTGGTTTGAGGGGAAGGGCTACATTCCTGGCGCCGAAGGCACCCGAAATTTTTTCCCACATACTTGTGTTGGTCAGTTGGTGAGTGGGTGGGTGCCTTTTGAGCTGAGCCCCCCCCCCCCCCCATGGGGGTAGGCCAAGTGCTGTGGGTGCCTGCCAAAAGTGGGTGCCTCCCCTTCTCATTCTGCAGCCCCTCCCCCATTGCTAAGAAAAGCATTGTTTTGCACCCATATGGCCTGCCCTAGAGCTGTGTTGGGGAGCCACCCAGAGTTGGGGAGAGGGGGTGTAGCTTAGAGGATGGGTGTCACACTGCATCACACTGGGGAATGGCCCTGTTTCTTGCAAAACCTGTTGTAATTTCAGGAAAATCCGTCCCGAGTGCCTGTGTGTGGGCATGTTCGCAATCTTTGACGTGGAATACCTGATTCATGTAAGAACAACACACGAGCTCTGTCGATACAATACACCACCTGCTGGACATGAGTTGCGTCATTGAACACACTATTTTCAGTGTACAACACGTGATTTGGATCAGAAAAACCCCCATGCTAGCCCTTGATATGCTCATATTGTGTATCCCAATGACTCGTGATTATGTGGTGTCTGCTTCACGTGTTTGTTTTGCTGCATGCTGTTATATGAAGCATTGGTTTTTAGGTTTCCGTGGGACCATGAGATTTGATTTTGCATGCGGTGCCAGCGAGCAGAAAACCTGAGAAATCACGTGCCCTCGACACAAGTCTGACACGATGCAAGTAAGATATGTAAAGCGAAGTTTCTTGTGCCATGTGCTGGGGGGTCGACTTCGAATTGAATCTGAAGGTAGACATTACGGGCCAGCCAGATGTCGCATGTGGTAATCAATATGGATGGAATGAATGCACACACTGGTGCACCCGCAGTCCAGATTTTGTGGTGTGTTCCAGCTTAGGACTGGGTATGTTCCATGGTGTGATGATTGACCCATTGATCCGCCCTATGCTTCGGCACTGTGCAATGCAACAAGGGGATGCCTTTGAGCCTGCCCTTTACGGCATATTTTATGGTGTTGCAGATGGATTGCATTGCTGTCACGGGAGTATCCCACTATTGCGTTCCATGCTTCGATCACCAACCCCTTTGGGAAGGGGAACCTGATCAACCTCATCCGCCAGTTCGCCAAGTTGCACAAGGTATTCCACGCACTCCGTGAAAGTGTGCCCTCCCACAGGCTTGTCCCCATGGAAGTGGACTTACTTCTTTTCCTGCCAGTCGCCGATTCCCATCAACTACTCTCAACCGCCGCCAACCGCTGTCGGACCATCGCCAAGCACTTTCAGTGGTTGGCCACCGCTGTTGACCATCAGCCGTTTAGTGCTGCTTTCTTGCGAGGCGCACCGCAAGTGCTCCTTTGTCGCCTTGGCATGGGACGCCCTTTTTGGGGAATCACATTGCTCTTCGCTGACATGCCCACAGCAGCGCAATCGTAGCCACCGGTTTTTGCCCCTGTGTCATCAGTTGCACTCTTGTTTGTGTCAGGCAACCAACAGTGACCTCATCTCCGTGGGGCTGGTCGGATACCCAAACGTTGGCAAGAGCTCGGTCATCAACACTCTCAGGTTTGCCCTTGACTCCCATCGCATGCCCCGCTGGGTATTGCAGGTTGGCTGTCGACTGACGACGGTTGATGCTTGGCAGACGCTGGCTGACGGTTGCAGGCGCAACGGTTTTCAGCAGGTCTGTGTTCACATTTCTCCATCAAAGACCGCTGGGATTCGAAACAATACCAGAAGTGGGTCCTTCAGCAGCGAGATTTTCTTTTTATTTTCACTCAAGGAAAGCCCTTTGGACCAAGGGTTACCCGCCAACTGCCGGTAGTTGACTGCTAACCGCCGGCGGTTATGGCCCATTTTTTTGGTCAGTAAGTACTGACCGCGGGTGAAGGTTCCTGTCCTCTCTCCAAGGACAAATTTTAGATGGATGTATTACTGGATGATTTGAAAGTTTGCTGTGTGTAGTGCCGGCTATGGCGGTGTGCGCTTTCTTTGGGTGCGGTGTACACCAACGAGATTTTGTTTTGCGTTCAGGACCTCCCTGTTTTCAGACCGCCGTGCTTTCACCCTATTTTCAATCTGTTTTGACGTCTGTACAGAGGGAAAAAGGTCTGCAACGTGGCCCCCATCCCGGGCGAAACCAAGATCTGGCAGTACATCAAACTGAGCAAGAACGTGCTGATGATTGACTGTCCCGGGGTTATTCACCAGAGTGATGACCCCAACGACACGCACCAGGCAGTCCTGAAAGGCGTGGTGCGTGTGGAGCGCATGGAAAAGGAGGTGTGCAATGCGGTCCGCTGGGCCTCCCGCTACAGCCGTTTGACCCCTGAGACCTTTGAAAATCGGATCCAACTCTTGAGACAAGGAACCGGCTCGCAGGCGGGAATCACACTCTAACAATGCAGGACCCAGGAGAAGTGTCAAAGGTAGTTGGTGGAACTGGGTGGCATTGATGTCGCGCGCGTACGCTTGCAAAGTTCACAGACAAGTGGTTGGTGCGGCATGCGGTTGCTTCAGAGGGATTCCGACATCCACTTCTCACCCCTGTCGCTGCGAAAGAATGGTATTGTTTCATGGCCTGCAATCCGCAGCGTGAAGATTGATGTCACCGATTCAGACACACTGTAGAAACCGGATCAGTCTGCCATGTGAGCGAACGATCCCAGCAGCACAGTGCCCGTGCTTCATCCTGGCAACACCCCATCATCCTGCCCCATCATTTTGCTCACGAATTCATCCTCCTGCCCTTTGCATGCTTGCTTAACCACCGAGCTTGTGTAAATCATCAATTCTCCCGCAATGCTCATCTGCAAGAGAGTGGGACATGGAGGAGAGGGGAGATGGTGAATTGATGTGACATAGTCTGATAGTGAGCATCACAGGTGCATTTGGTGTCTGCAGCAGAATGCAGATGGCAGGGGAAAGGACAGCAACCAGAGAATTCGGGCGGACTCTGACCTGTATCCAATGGGACAAGACAATTTTTTTTTATTTTTGATTCCCTGCTTTCTCCTCCCCATCCCCCTCCCCCACATTTCTCCAAGGTGCCTCTGAGAGTTCCAGGTGTTGCATTTTGTGGCCGCGCAATTCTGGGGTGGTGCAAATGGATGTGCTGTCTGTAAATTTGGACCCCCGTTCGGAGCTTTGCAGTCGTCAGCAGTTTCCCGGTTCTGCAGGAAAAGGCAGACTATGTTGATACAGTGCTCAAATTAGTGGACAAGACGAAGATTGCAGACACGTACGGTATTGCCGATTGGTGGGATCACTATGATTTCTTGGATCAGCTAGCCACAAAAAGAGGTCAGAGTGTGAGTCGTAGTACACGGGTGCTTGTGTTGTGCGTGAACAGCATCGGTGCTGCCATCAGTTGTGCCAGTCGTAAGGTAAGAAGGTGGTAGGTTGATTGAGTTTCGGATGCGTCGCTCGTATTTTGCGCCTTCCTCCCGATACAGAGGGGCGTGTGTATGGTATTAATTCGGTGTCTGGCCGTACTCTGACAAGGTGAAAGCACGCAGCCATGTGCCAGGGCAGCGTGATCCAGCGTGATGGCCTGCCGTCATGGCCTCCTTTGCTGGGCCCCTGATATGCAGCAGCCTTCCATACGAAACGGGAGAAACCACCCTCCTTTGACACCCTTTCACCCCAATTCCTTGTATGAGGAGCATGTCTGCACAACCGTAAGGAAATCATCTGCAGGGGCAAAACCCCTACAAAATTACTGTGAGACTGGGCACCTGGCAACACGCAGTTTGGCCCCCAAATATGGGTGTGTAAGGCTACCAGTACCACACTCCACATCCCACTCGGAGGGCCGGAATCATACGCGGCACCAGCAACGCTCTCAACAATAGCACGCCCACTCATACTCCTGGCACAGCCACAAACAACCACTGCAACAGGTATATTAGTTTCTCTAGACAACACCAGCATGAAAAGGAAGAGTACCTCCCCTCCGATCCTGTCGATTACCACGTTAATCAAAACACGAGCCCATCCCTCGCAGTATCTGAGATTGAGAGTTCGGAGCTGCAGCCAAATGCAAGGCTTTGGGGCAAAAGGGGCCAATGACTCATGGTGTTAGGGGCCCTGCCTCTGCTCCTTTGATTAGCATCTCCGTGCCCACCATGTTTAGGGAAGCTAATGAAGGGTGGCATCCCGGATCGTGATTTAATGGCTCGCACTGTGCTCTACGATTGGCAGAGGGCTCGGATCCCTTGGTTCACTACACCTCCTTTTGAGGTATGCACCCACAACTGCACCTGCCCGCTCCTCCAGGACCCAATTTAGTCTTGCTTTTCTTATCCAAGCCTGAACACCCTTCCATCTGGACACCCAGTGCCACCTGGCCAGTCCTGTGCTTATTTTTTTCTTGCAAGCCCCCCTCCCCAACAGACCAACGTGACCATAGTGGGAAAAAACGAAGTTTACAACAGGGAAAATCTGGTCCGGCCAGTTTTGGCACGCAAATCACCTCGAAGGTTGTTGGATTGAGTGCAGGCGCAGGCGTCGTATCCCCCCTCCCCCCCGTTTGGGGGTCGTTCGCATAGCATACTCCAAGTTGTGGTATCAGATTTCCGACCCCTTGTGAAATCATCATTTTGGGACAGAAAATGATCCCCCATGAAGTTTTCAATTTGGGACCCGTAACCCCCCCCCCCCCCGTACCCGGGTACCCCTTTTGTAGGGGGGCGGAGGGGGGTCAAAAATTCTTTGCGTATTGCAGCCGCTGTGTGTGGATTTGGACCTGGGTCCTCAACAACTGTTTTCTTTTATATGGACCCCCTAAGGTCCCGGGTCCAAACTCTATGTACCCCAGGTCAGCCCCCCTATGGGCCCTTGCTTGTGGACTTAGCCGTTTTCACGCTGCAGGCTGTTTAGTGGCACCTGAAAAATCACCTCGCAGAGGTTGTTAGATCAAAGCCAGGCAAGCGCATATAGGGGAAAACGCCACATACCCCCCATTTTGGGCCTTTTTGAACCTATTCGCGTACCCTACCCCAAGGGGTTGAATTGTTTGTTTAGCCCCTTGTAAAATCATTATTTTGTCCAATAAATGCATCCCCCAATGAGTTTTTGGTCCGGATCCCCCCCCCCCCCCCCCACTTCAAACCCACTTTTTGGAGGTTTGGAGGGAGGTGTGGGGGGGTGGGGTGGGGGGTCAAAAATGTCGAAAAAATGAACCCCCCCTTTTTTGGGGTCGAAAATCATGAATCTTTTGGTTTTTTTCGATTTTGAGCCGAAAAAGTGTTTCCGGGTCCCGACTCCATGGGGTTTGTATGGGGCGGGGTGGGACGAGTGCTGGTGTAGTTTATGCATTTTCCAGCCATTTTTGGTATGCTGGCGTTTTTGGCGACCGAGCTCGGTGACCCCGTGGTACCCACTCTGAGGGGTGTGGGTGGGGATGTTGTGACAATATGTGCCTGTTGGGATACGAATGGACATTTTTTGCAGTCTGTAGCCTTGCCGAGGGCCTGTCAAAACCTGTGCCAAAAATGCCAAACGACCGTTTTCCACCAACAATGGCTCACATGAGTGAATGGGACGGTGCACACCCTGCTTATGCAGTTTTTCACCCTGGGCAACTCAGAAGATTCCGAAACTTATTTTTTTGGTATTGTGACCGCACAATATGACCATCCAAGGTATGTAAAGCATGTTTTAAATGTATCAGAAGGGAGTTGCACCCGGGGAGAGACAAATTTTTGCCATATGTTGCCACCGCCTTGGAGGTGTCGTCTAGGGTAATGCCGCGGCGATCCGCCGCCGTATGACCACTTGTTGAAGTAGTACAAAGCCAATTCACGTTGAGTAGGGCATGTGGTACATTTAGTGTCACAAGACAAGACCGAGTGCTGAACCTTATCTGTGCGGATGCAACGCCCCTATGGCAAACCTCAGCCACGAAGTGCGACGTGCACGTGACCATATGGTCAGAGGGAGTAGCAACCGCAGGCGATGTGCGACGGTGGGCAACGTGGTTGGCGCTTGATGGTCCGGATGACACACACTGTCTCCTGGCCATTGACACCAAGGGGGACCTTAATCAGCAAATTTTGGATGTGCAGTCCGGATGTTTGGCACCAAGGCCATCGCATCCCTAGTGTATGTGCCTTGGCAGGCAATGGTAAAGCCATATTTTTGCCAATTACCACAAGGGTAAGTTTTGGGTAGGTTGCAGTTCCATCAACTCGTTCTAACGTGCTTGTTGTGTGCCGCCCCAATGTAGATGGGCGTCTTTATTGCGGGCAATTGGTCCATGCGACCGCATGGGCGACGTTGAGCATGGCTCGTGTCGCACTGCTAACATTATTGTATGGTGACTCAATGAAACCATAAAAGGTTTCATTGAGACCGGTGCATCGGACCTTGCTCGGGCCGCAAGGGAGGGATGGAAAGCTCTGGTTTTGGACCTTCATGAAATTTTGGATTAAGTGAAAAATGACCCTCATGCTGAGCGCTTGGCACCACTGCCAACAAAGGCCGGCAAATTTGATATAGCGGGGGGCAAAATGTTTGCATGCACGGGTTGTAGCTGCCTTGCGGGCCAACTCGGCCGAAGTGGCTTTTTTGGTGGGGTGAAGATTTTTGGTTTGGTAAGGTATGTACTATTATCCATGCACCGGTTGCATGCCCTATGGCGCAAGCAAGGCTGGTTGACACAACAGGAACTCAAGGACATGGAGTATTGGTGTTCCCGTTTAGGAGAGGCGTGGTGCAAGTTGCAATGGGGTGTTACCCCATGGGTGTATTGGGTTGTTGTGCACAGCGCCTATTTGGCACGCCAATTTGGCATTTTGTGTGTGTATCTTCCGCAGTATTCCAACGGAATATGGGAAGCAACCGTTCAAAAGGCATCTCAAAAACTCGATGCGTGGTTGGTGCCTTCGGGGGCCACGCGTCACCCTTAGGAGGCCTTAATTGCCCGCCCTGGTGACCCTCAAGAAGTCGAATTTGTTACCCCGATGTGGGGTGTTTTTTTAGGGTATGAAATGCAGGGGGGGGGGGGGGAGTCACTGTTTCAGTTTGTGTTTTAAAAGCCATTTTTTGAACCATACCAATGTTCCAATTCCGAACAGTCAATTTCAAACCCCCAAATCAGCCAAATTCCAAACACGGGGGGGGGGGGGGGGGGGGGGGGGGGGGGGGGCGGCG